>VZQC01008122.1:1644047-1661119 GCA_009823505.1 Rhizomys pruinosus
TATGGTATTGGCAAAAGAATTGACAGCAGAGGACTAGAAGAGAATACAGAACCCAGAAATAACTCTTATGTTAATTGCTCTTTGATGAGTGAGCAAGTCGACAACAAAATGAATCAAAGTCTTTTCAAAAAGTGATGCTGAATCCCTGGATGTCATAAGCAAAAAATATGAGTCTAGACATAAACCTTATATCTTCTGAAAGAATTACTAGGAAACTAACTATAGATTTCAATGTAATCATACAAAAATATAGAACTTTTAGATGGTCGAAACCAAGAAAAATCTAGATGACTGTGGGTATAACAACAGCCTTTTAGATACAACACTTAGGAGACAATCATTTAAAGAATTACTTGATAAGTTAAACTCTATTAAAACATATGCTCTGAGAAAGCTAAGGGAATGAAACAAGTCAGACTTAGAAAAAAATTTCAAAAGACACATTGACAAAGAACTATATACAAAACAACAAAAAAATCTTAGGCTACAATAATTAGAAAATAAATAACCTGACTTAAAAATGAACAGAAGATTAACCCGACCAAGGAAGCTACACAGTTACAAAACAGGCACATAAGAAGTTTTAAACATCATGTGTCATTAGGAATTTCAGACATAAAGAACAATGAATTCTGGACATGTAACTCAGTGCTAGAAGAGTTGACTAGTGGGCTGGAGAGATGGCCTAAGTGGTAAGAGCACCCAACTGCTCTTGCAGAGGACCGGGTTTGATCCCCAGCGCCCACATTGCAGATGAGAACGTCTGTTAACTCCAATTCCAGGAGGTAATCCGTCCAGGGTAATTGATAACCTTCGTTCTGAACCTCCATAGCATTTGCACGACACAGTCATTGCAGCAGACCTACATGCCAGACAGCTATTTCGATAACATAAATAAATAAGTAAATAAATAAAATAAATAATAAATAAAATAAATAAAATAAAAAAAGACTTGACTAGCATATGGGACAAAGCCTTGAATTCATGCTCAGAACCACAAAACAATAGTCATAATGATTTACAACTACACATCTACCAAGATAACTAAAGTCCAAAATGCTGACAATACTAAATGACTATGAAGATTCAGGGAAAGAGCAAATTTCTGTTCATTGTTGATGGGAATTAAAAAATCATTTAGCCACTTTCTAAGAAGTCAAGTTTGTCATCTTAGAAGGTACATCTACTTACACAACCCATCTTTTTTTTTTTTTTTTGCTTTTTCGAGACAGGGTCTCCCTGTAGCCCCAGATGTCCTGGAACTCACTCTGTAGACCAGGCTGGCCTTGAACTCACAAAGATCTGCCTGCCTCTACCGCCTGAGTGCTAGGATTAAAGGCGTGTGCCACCATGCCCAGCGCAACTATACATCTTAAGAGTTACTCAGATGTATTAAACAATTATACATATGCAAGACCTGCACATAGATAATTGTAGAATATTGTTCATAATGATCCCAATCTTGGGAACAGACAAGAAGTTCTTCAACACGTAAGGCAGAAGTGACCTAGACAGTAGAATATTATATAACACTGATAACCATGAGCTGTCTAGCCACGGATAAAGTGGCAGAAGCTTAAATCCACCTTATGAAGTAAAAAAAAAAAAAAAGCAAATCTAAAAATACTACGTGCTATGTGATTCAAACTATATCACATTCTATAAAAAGCAAAAAAAGATCAGTGTTTCCTGGATATTGAAGTAGAAAGAGAATAAATAGATGACGCACAGAATTCTAAGGTAATGAAACTTCCAAATTATACAACAAAAACAAATGCATGCTGTATACATTTGTCAAGACTATTAGAATGCACCATACAAAGAGCAAATTCCAACATGAACTACAGGCTTTGAGTGATTAAGAGGTGTCAGTGTATGTCTCCTTAGTATACCAATTACCCCACTCTGGCAAAAGTTTCCCAAGTGGGGCAGGATTATGTGTGCAGAAGTTGAGTATAAATGGGAATTACTAACACTTTCTGCTGAATTTTCCTATAAACCTAAAGTTGTTCTCAAAACAAAGTATAATAATCTGAAAAATCACAGTGAGTATGCAATATATGACATATCCAGTATATACACACAGAATACACAGGATTTAGCCCCCGCCCCACTCACTTCTTATATAAGTAGCATCATTCCTTTATATTTCTGAGCCCTTATCTTCCTGCATGAAAGCCTTTTCCTTCTCCCTCTTTTCTAGATCTTCAGCCTCTGAAGTCCTGTATCTGTAATCCATAGAAAGCAAATGTGTCCTCAATGGTCTGTCTTTATCAGGCTTCATATGGAATGTTTTCCTTTAACCTTAAAACTATAAGCTTGGGTGGGAGAGATGGCCCAGTGGTTAAGAGCACTGGTTGCTGGGTGGTTCACAACCACCTGTAACACCAGGACCAGGTAATCTAACACCCTCTTTTGCTCTCTGAGGGCAAGTGCACTCCTGTGCATGTACTTACACACAGACACACACATACGTGCATACATAATAAATAAATAAATAAATAAATAAATAAATGGAAATAACATTTTAAAAATTCTCTCACCAGCGAAATTTCCTCATGCAACAGAACGAGATGCAGATGGAAGACCACAGATGGACAAAGAGAGAAATTCCCTAGATGGGACTCTATTAAACCTCACCTGGCCATGGCTCAGGGACTATTGTGGAATTAGGAGCATCAAGATTGTAAGAGCCAGGGTCAGTGCATGATCATAAGGAAACAGTCTCCCAGGCCTCTGAGAACTTGCTCAAATGAACTTTGAACCACGGCATCAACATGGATAAGACCATGCAAACTCAACCAGACAAAAACCCACCATAGAGCTGGGAAATGAGCAGCAGGTGCCAACCTTAGACAAAGATTGGTAGCTGACAACTGCTGGATGAGGGAGAGTTGATCTTTGTTTAAGTGAAAGACTCTCAGTAGGCTGACTAGATACCAGTGGATGAACTTGCACTGACAACACCTGGGTACACAAACTTGACTTGATAAGCCTAACATATATGACAGAATATATGTAATCTGGTGGGGGTGGGCTATGGGGAGTTCAGATGGGGGAGGGAGTATAAGGATGATTAATATGTTTTGTATGAAATTCACAAAAGTTCAATATATATATTAGTAGTAAAATAAGTATATATATATATATATATATATATACATTTAAAAATTGTAAGGAGGATAGAGAGATGGCTCAGTGGTTAAGAGCACTGGCTCTTATAGAGAACTGGAATTTAGTTCCCAGCACCAACACGGTGACTAAAAACCATCCTAGCTCCAGTTTCAGGAATCTTATTCCCCCTCTTCTGGCCACTTCAGGCATTGCACACACAACAGGCATTCTACATACATGCATGAAACAACCATACATAATAAAATAATAATAAGATGTTCTTTGCAGGAAGACTATTCATTTTTGTCATGTTCTTTGTCCCTTCTTTTAGTAGCTTAACATGTGCTCAGGAAATTAAGAAAAGCCATTAACATCACTGAAAATCTGCTTAAGTCACTATATTGAAAGCATTCGAACTCACATGTGACAAATTAACTTCTCCTTAGGAATATTTCTTAAAAAATAAAATATATCAATTTTTAACTGTGCAAAGTGTGAACAAATACATAACAGTGTGTTTGTTCTTCTGTCATAGTATTTCACGTTTACATAAATATTTATATATACAATTTAAGAGTTTTCTACCCCACACCTTGTGCTGTGCCAAGCACTCTCTATAAGGGATTACATTTTCTAGGAGTAGCCCACAGCTGTTAGGTGCCACAAATATATTAAGCCCCAAATGTCTATTTGAAAGCAACATTTCTGAAAACAGCTCACCACCTCATCTGTGCTAAGTCGCAGAGCCTTTCACTCATTATAATTAGGTTCCACAGCCAAATAAAACCACAGCAGTTAAGCCTGACAAATGAAGGTCATGTTCAAAGTGGGGTGAGGACCGGAAGCATGTGAGAAGGAGTCTCTATAAAAACCCTCCCTTGCCTGTCAGTGTCTTAGCACACATAATCCATGTTTGGGGCTGCATTAGTCCCACAGATTCAAAATGAAAGATCAGCTCCAGGCTGGGAGAGTCTCACACAAAGAAGAAAACCACAGTCGGTGGGCCTTCCCAGACATCTCAGAACATTTGTAGGCAATATGCAAGTTTCCTCCTGAGAATCCAGATCTGTAATAAATCACAGATAGAGTGTGCACCGCTGTCAATGAATCCTAACTCGTGTGAATTCTGCGAGAGATTTAAAAATACTTCAAATTAATTTTTTAACTTAGTATACAAAAAATAGATTTCATATTTTCATAAATATTTGTCATTGCACTTTAATCACATTTCCCCTCTCCATTACCCCTCTCTGCTCTTCTGCCCACTCCCATAAGTCCCCTCCCCCTAAATAGCTATCCCCATGAATTATATATATAGTTATATATATATATGTGTGTGTGTGTGTGTGTATGTATGTATGTATGTATGTATGTATGTATGTATTATCTTTTTCCATTTTTCTGTTGACGAGCATCCAGACCAATTTTAGATCTTGGCTTTTGGGACTTATGCCTTGTAATTTTTATTGATACACTTTCGTTCAAGCAAGTCTGTGATAGGCTTGGATGTTGTGTACACTGAACTTGCACTTTTTAATGAAGAGTCTGCCACAGGTGATTCACAAACAATGTCTCTTTTCAACATTTTTTTTTTTAGGTAGGAATAATTTTCTTCATTTTGCAGTGAGGAAATAGCACTAAAAGAGCCTAAGGACCATTCCTAGGGTCATCAGACCAGTAAAGAACAGAGTCAAGATTGAAATTAAATTTAGACTGGCCTCAAAGCCCATATTTTTACCTCTAACCTCATCAACCAAAAGAATTGCAGTGTTAGATGCAGAAAGCATGTGTGTGTGTGTGTGTGTGTGTGTGTGTGTGTGTGTGTGTGTGTTATGGCAAATGAACCCAGGGCCTCACCCACATTAGATAAGCACTTTATCATTAAACTTTATCCCCAACTTCTCTTCTTATTACTATTTTATTGCAAGATAGAGGGCACACTAAGTTGTTCAGAGGTGGCCTTGAACTCCTAATAGAGCCCTTGAGCTAGTGATCCTCCTGCCTTAGAATTCTAAGAAGTTAGAATTACAGGCCTGAGTCTCCAGGACTTCCCAATGCCAAACACTCTAATTAACATTTATTGTCTATAAATATTGATGTATTTCTGTTTCCTTATGGCTAAACTTTGATATGGCTGTCAGTTCTACAATGACACTAAACAAGACAGGGCCAAAAACTAAGGCCTACATCCTTATTCTTCATGCCTCAGCATGTGACTCACAAACCCTATAGAGGGGAATAATAGAAACATTATCTAGAAACTTCTAATTTTAATTAATAAATATAATAGGGCCCATGGATAAAAGTGGAATCTTATTTTTTGTGAATATGACTCTATTGAGATAAAAATAAAGTTGTTATACAGAGTATTATATGTATCATACTGAACCTTAGAAATAGTAAGACAGACTCCCCTTTCTTCTTCCGGTTTGGACCAAAGTAGTCATCGCATTAACCTCTAAGGAACTGTGTTTGGATACAAAAACGTAGAGGAGAAAGGTGGATATTTATTTGTTGGCTTTTTGAGAAAGAGAATTATTTACTGGCAGGGAAGGAAATCTTAATTTCTTTAGATTATCTTTCTAAGAAGTCTCTAGTATAGTAGCACAAAGTATTTTTCTTTAAAATTTTTATTTTGGCATAAATTCACTTGATAAAATTATACAAAGATTTCCATGCATCTTTTACACAGATTAGCTGGATGCTGATGTTTTTTATATTTGCCTTTGTGTATAGTATCTGTGTATATATGTACATACATGTATATATGCATGTGTGTGTATACAGATAGCACACATTTTATCTCCCACCATTTGAAATTAAATTTAAGTTCAACCAATATCCCTGACCAGATTAGTTTGGATTTCTTAAGGTAAGTGCAGTGTCTGAGATATTCATGCCGCATATCATACCAGGAAATTAGTATTAACCCAATAGTGTTATCTAAGCTATAAACTTCATTCTAAGTTTTCCAGTTGTCCAATAAAGTTTTTATAGGAATAAAAGGTCTCAGATCATGAGTTGTATCCAGTTACATGTCCTTTAATCTGGAACAGTTCCTTAGTCATTTTTGTATTTCATGACATTAGTATTTTTAAAGGGCATAGGCCAGACAATCAGTCGTGCTTGACATTTCTTCAGGATTTGGTTTAGGTTTGTACTTCTGGTGGGAATCAAAGATGTTGCTCATCTCTGTCAATTGTACTAGAAGGCATCTGAGGTCAGTGTTTTCCATTAATGATGATATTATTTTGATCATGTGGTAAAACAAGAATTGCAATGTTTTTCTACTATAAAGTTACCATTTCCCCTCTGTAATGAATAAGGATCTTGTGGGGAGATGTAATACCATTTTAAAATGTGAGTCTAAATCCAAGAAATTATATAGTGAATATGTTTCCCACTTTTGTTCTCATTAGTATACTACGAGATATATACAATCATTTTTTTTCAAGACCAAAACTATCCTTCGTGTTTGGAAGCCTTATGTGTTTAAAATGATACTATCATTGTATATCTATTCCATCTAAAGCTGTCAACTTTAATATACATTTTGTGGACAAATACTGTTTCATCATTGCTTGATGTAAAATAAAACAATTTCCATTTTTATAATTATCTTAATTGATTTTGAAACTAAACGTCTATTTATCAAAACATTTCAGATGGCAGCGTATTATAATTCAATGTAAGGCAAGGTCTGTTGTTACTTTCTAAGGAATGTTTATTTTGACAAAATGCCCACTGGCACAGTTTATCCTACAACATGGAATACATCTATTCTAATTGCCTGCAGAAAAATTCAAGATTGGTGATGATCCAAAATGATCATAACCTTCTGCTGGATAAAGTAGTTTGTTTATTGGCATGTCTACAGATAGACTTCTCAGAAACATTGCTACCTAAAGAAGAAATCTATGCATTTGGCAGTGATCATTCTGACTGCTCATTGAGGATGAGAGAAAGAAACAGAATGGCAGCATAGATGGTGATTGCAGTACTCCTGGGGACATAATAACAATATCAATATTAGATACAAGTCAGATAATGAATCAACAGGAAGTGGTGATCATCCAGATATGAAGAGTTAAAACATGGAAAGGTGATGGAATAGTTCTATGGATTATCTTGTCAGACATCATCTGACTCCTTTCTGTGATGAAAATTTATTGATTTTTCTGCCTGTGACTAGGCTTTTTCACTAAAAATCACCCATTTCTATACCTGTCATGCCCTCTCTGCTACTATAGTGACCTTCCTATTTCTGCTTTTTCTGTGTTGGTAAATAGAGTCTGCTTTGCTGTCCATGTTTGATGGCTCAGAGTGGAACTGGGGTAATAAGTCAAAGTTTCAACCCCAGAATTTATGATCAGAGTTAGGCACCGTATCTCAGCATAGGTTTTCTTTCAAAGTGAGGAAAATTCCAAGAGAGGAAAGAATTCATTCTCTGCACTGTGGGAAGAGAATATCAAAAAAGAGCTCATCTCTATTTGAGGCCAGGCAGAGCCAGTGCAAAGGGAGAACCAGAAACTAAGGCTGGAAGTCCTGAGTCTGCCTCCCGGGACTTCCCTTAACTCAGCTGGATCTGAAGTTATCTTCTTGCACTCCCCAAGGCTGATCTGGCTATTCCACTGTTGAGTGTCCAAACCACCAGCAGCAGAAACCCACACTAAGTCTTCAATATGGCATCTTTCTGAGGGTTGATGGGTCAGCTATTTGATGGCAAAGTACTTATGTGGGAATGTTCCTATTATGGGAGGCACAGTGTTTTGTTTTTAGTGGAACATACTCTCCAGTTTGGATTTGCCTTCTCTTAATTCAATGTTCCTCCTAATATGACATCCTCTGCCTTACACAATACTTTACCCATCATCTGTATTTCAAACAGAACTGCTCACAATAAAGAAGTGTGCTTCCAAGGTAATGATGTGCATGTCATGGACATGTGGATTCATGCACATGGAATTCATCATTAGAACTAAACCTCCACCTACCTAAGTCACTTAGTTTTACAGAGCAGTGGAATAACTTTTTATTTTTTTATTTTTTTTAAATGTATTAACATTTTTATTAAAACCTTTTTTTGTTTATTTTTAAGGGATTCTACAATATAATGACACAGTTGTTTGCAGATAACATTGATGTTACTCAGTTTGTCATACAATTAGGTAATTGGTGCATTTTGCAAGTATCTATGTCCAAATTTTGAACAACCCAAGGTTACCATAGTCCAGTTGAAGCTTGTATTGCACAGGCATGCTGATCAATTAGGAGTCCAGACTATATTACTGTAGTCTCATGATTCACCCCTATCTCTCCACAGCCCTTACATTCTACCACGCCTCTTCTTCCACAATTTGTTCCCTGGGCTTTGGGAAAGGGGCACAAGTAGGTGAGAAGGAAACAATCTAATTTCTTTGGAGTTGTCATTTTGGACTCTAATCTGTTCAGGTTGTTTCCCTTCATGGGTTGACAACTTTTCCAGTGATACCTTTTTAGTCATACTAACAAAGCACAAGCAATTGGATGTACAGGCATTTAAGCAGTACTAATTATTATGTCAAGCTAAACTGTTGAGTATAGACACAGATGCTTGGATGGTATGCAAATCAGCAAACTGTGGTTTCTCTATAAAGGGTGACAAGTTCTTATTGTGGCTTATAACATCTCCTAACCACTAGAGGACATAAGCTTGTGGCATCCACTGTGAATTATTCCTCCAAGGAGAGAGCTAATAGCCAATTAGATTTGGGATATATATAGACACTTGGCTGCCACTGTTACACAGTATCTCCAGGCTGTTGAGGTATAGCTGATATTGGCGGAGGAGTCTTGCTTGTCTCAGGGAGACCAATATTTTGCTGTATTGCTTTAGTGGCCTTGGTAATGCTCTCTGGCATTTCAGAGGCCAAACTCTTTTTAAAATGTGTGTGGTGGGATACAGTAGTCCACACCTTTAATCCTAGCACTGATGAGGCAGAGGCAGGTACACATCTATGAGACTGAAGCCAACCTGCTCAAGTTCCAGGTCAGCTGAGCGGGGGCTACACTGAGACTCTGTCTAAATAAATAGAAAATAAACACAGAGAGAGAGAGAGAGAGAGAGAGAGAGAGAGAGAGAGAGAGACCATAACATTCACATGAAAATCAAAGGCAGCATGGTAGAATTTATTCTCTCCTTCCGCCTTTACATGGATGGGTTCCAGTGATCAAACCAGGTTATCAGGCTTGCATCCTCAGGCAGCAAATATCTTGATTTGCTCACATGCCCTGGAATAGTTTTTTGAACATTCAGTTGCAGTGATAATTAGGTGAGAATATTTTCCAAGGTTGGGGCAAAATTTTCCAGAACATGTGACACAATTTGAATAAAAAATCCAGTATCTACAGGTCTAAGAGACAGTAAATAATAAATGGTGCCACTTTTTATTATTCCCAATGATAGATGACAAAACTTCTGCTTCCTGTTTATGCCACTTTAATTCCAAAAGAAGCAATGGCTTAATTTGGAAGCACAGTGGTGATTTCGTTGAAATTAAGACTTTCACCCCAATATGATGGGGCATGTCAGTAATCCTAGCTCTCAGTAGACCAACTGCAAAAGAATTAATAGTTTGAGGCCTAGAGGCCTACGTACGGATGCCTAGGCTAACCTGGGCAAGATAATGAATCTCAGGATGGAGGGAGGGAGAGAGGGAGGGTGATTGGAGATAGAGACAGACAGAAAGAGAAAAAAAAAAGAAAAGAGAAGTTGTCTTTTCTAACTAATCACTATGGATTCCCCATTTCTCTGAATCAATAGGAAAAGGAGGAACCTATGGTGCTAGCTAGGATCCTTATTACAAAGGGGAAACTGGGCCACTACTATCCTACAGGGCCAAGGAAGAGCATGTGTGAAACAGAGGAAAGTTTTTTGAGTGTCTCTTACTTGCAGCATATCCCTTGATTAAAGTCAATGCAAAACAGCCACAGCCCAGACCCTCCATGAATGAAGTCTGGCTTTGTTTGGTTTGCAACCATGATCCGCTGATGTGCAGTCTGAGAGCAGAGAGAACGTGGAATGCCTGCTGAAAGAAGGAGCTACTATATAGACAACAACTACGATCATGTGACTACTTGGAGGGATGAGGACTGTGACTGTTATTATGTGTATATTACTATGAGTATGTTTGCATATACATATATGTAACACTCATATATATGTGTATATATATATATGTATATATGAAATCTTTTGCTATCTTCCTTCCTTCTGACTATCTAATGTAAGATGTATTGTTATTTAACTCTACATCAGTGTCTTTAAGTTACAATATATTATGAAATGTGACTACACATCCATACCACTTAGAAATAAACCCAACAACTCTGAACGATGTGTAAGATGTGGGTCAATTGAAACTCCTCTACTGATGGTGGAGTGAAAAGTGGTGGAGTCACCTAGAAAAGACTTTGGCAGTTACCTATGCTTACCAAGTGATCCAGTAGTTCCACTCCTAGATATGTATCCTAGATAAATAAGAAATTATGCTAATAAACTTGTTTATAGAAGTGTTTATAATAGCAGTATTCCTAACAATACTGGAAAAATTCAAAGCTTCTCCGTAGGTGAATGGATACATATATAAAGTGGACCCAAGGACAAAAAGGAATGAGCCATCAACTCATTCAGCAACATGCATGAATCTCATGAGTTATGATTAGTGAAAGATGTCTGAGTCAAAATCCTATCTACTGTACTATTCCATTTATATACTTCCTTATAAATGCAAAACTACATAAATGGAGCATAACTAAGTGATACCTCAGGGTAAGGGTTGGTGTGGGGTTGACTGACAAACCACAGCATAAAGAAAGATTTGAAGGATTCATTGTTTTATATCTTGGTCATGGTGATGGCAGTTACAAAACTCTATGGACTTATAAAAATTACAAGCATATTCAACTAATAATGTGTATTTTAATGCATGCATACCTCTAAATTGCACATTAAAATGGTATTCAGCAAGATGTGTGCTTAGGAAAAATCACTTATGAAGAAAGGGTGAGATTCATCAAGCCATAAAGATTTAGCACCTTAGGGTGCTTGCTTCAACACAGTAGGATGAGATTACAACCTTAACCAGGTTTTGACAGTGAGGATGGAGAGATGTAAATGGATTCGAGAAACATGGTGTTATAAAATTGGCAGAAAATGAAGGAAGAGCGGCAGACAGGTAGGAACTGGCTGCCTCAGCAGAGCTGATTGTTGATCCCTTGGTCCGGCTGTTTTTGGCTTGATTGGCGTTTGTGGCTGCAGGGTTGGAGTTATCCTCCCAGCTTGGATTAAAGGTGCGGTCTTTGGCTTGATTGGATTTTGTGACTGTGGGGGTGTGTGCCCGCCCATTCCCCCACCCCGCCAGAGCTCATGCAATTCTGCCAAACATGCTTTTCAATCTCTTAGTCTTTTCAATAATTTCTCATGAGGAAGTTGACTTGTTTTGAGGCAGAATGTTCACTGTTTCAGTCAGTTCTTGATGCAGTCCTTTCTGGTGTTGTTGTTGTTGTTTCGCCAAAATATGCATATGCCCAAATTTGCTTTGGACAAACTCAGGGGCCCTACACAAGGGGGGGAAATCACTTTACAACTGGGTAATGGTATAGCATCCACATGCGATGAGGGAATACTATTGTCGTCTTGTGTTTTCTGGGACTGTGTTTACTTCACTTCAGCATGGAGGTCCGTCTAGTCCACGCTATTCCTGCAAACCTCGTGATGGCTTTCTTACTGCCGATGCAAGAAATCCATTGTGTGGAGACCACATATACGCACTTGTCAGTGAGGAATAGGTTGGTTCCAGCTCCTTGCATTGTGAAGCAGACTGCAATAAACATGGCTGTGCATGATCTCTGTGGTGGCCTGAAGTCTTGGGGGTACAAGCACCGGAGTGGATGTGGGTCAGTGTGGCAAGTTCATGTCCAAGGTTTTGTCATACTGTCCAAATGGTTTTCTCCACACTAGGGCTTGTTTTAGGTAGGTGGCTGTTTACATTTTACATTCCCACCAGCATGATGATGTTTCCCCTTTCCCCACAACCTTTCATNATGAAAGGTTGTGGGGAAAGGGGAACACTCATCAATGCTGGTGGGAATGTAAAACTGAACAGCCACCTACCTAAAACAAGCCAGTGTGGAGAAACGCTCTTGGAAAAGATGACACACGCCTTGGACATGAACTTGCCACCTGACCCAGCATCCCTCTGGTGCTATGTACCCCCAAGACTTCAGCCACCACAGAGATCATGCACAGCCATGTTTATTGCAGTCTGCTTCACAATGCAAGGAGCTGGAACCACCTAATTCCCACTCAACTGACAAGTGCGTATATGTGGTACATCCACACAATGGATTTTTGCATAGGCAGTAGAAGCTGCATCACGAGGTTTGCGGAATGCGTGGACTACGAACGACCTCCTGCTGAAGTGAAGTAACACAGGTCCCAGAAAACACAAACGACAGAATAGGTATTCCCTCATCGCTGTGGATCTATGTACCATTACCGCAGTTGTAAGTTGAGGTTTTCCCCTTGTGTAGGGCCCCTGAGTTTGTCCAAAGCAACTTTGGGCATAATGCATATTGGCGAAACAACAACAACAACACCAGAAAGGACTGCATCAAGAACTGACTGAAACAGTGAACTTCTGCTCAAAACAAGTCAACTTCCTCATGAGAAATATTGAAAAGACTAAGAGATTGAAAAGCATGTTTGGCAGAATTGCATGAGCTTCTGGCGGGGTGGGGGAATGGGCGGGCACACAGGTCTAGATTTGTTAAAAAAATAAAAATAAATTTATGTGGAAAAAAATTGGCAGAAAATGAGAAATTAGAGACAAACCTCTGTTTTTGTACTTGAACATGTTTTATTTTCTTGGAGGTCAGACATCTTGAGAACTCTGGATACAAGAAAGATTTGTGTTTTTTTATTTGCCTGTGATGTCTAGTAGGGGTATTGTTCCTTAGAAAGCAACACAATTTATTTTTATATATGTATATAGTTAAGAAGTTTCTACAGGAGCATTTCCATATGACTTTTTCAGAAGGCCTTTTTAGTGTTATCATTCTCCATACTTCCTCCTCACCTTGCCCTCCCATCCCCCACACCATTTAACCCCTCTTTAAAAAATATTTATCCTCATTCTATTTACGTATATGTGTCTGTATGTCTGCGTGAGTGGATATGGATGCCTATGGATGCCAGAACAGACTGTCAGATCTCCTGTAGTTAACATAGTTTCTAAGTTCCTTATGTGGTTGCTGGGAACCAAACAAGGGTCTTCTAGAAGGTCAGGAAGTGCTCTACCTCCTGATCCATCTCTCCAACACCTTTTAACTCTTCTTGTTCCATTACTTTCCCCCTTTACTCACTGTGTTCTGTCTCCCCTCCTAAAAGTCCCACCCTCCCAACCTCTTATTTATTTCCTGATCTCTGTAGGTTTTCCAAATGAAGCACACATATCTAAAGGCATAAATTTAGCATCACATATGACAGAAAGAACATGTGACATTTGTCTCTCAGGTTTACCTCACACAATTTTATTTTTCTTAACAGCTATACCATATTTTCTGTATCTATTCATCAGATTATGCACACATAGGTTTCCATTTCAATAGCCTCCCTCTTTTGGAGTTGTTAGCCAGGGTCTCATACACCCTCAAACAATACTGGATATTGCCATTGCTCTTGGTTACCATCTAGAATTTGATGGTAAGACACTACTGCTGAAGACAAACTATACTTGAGTTGTAGAACATGGAGAAATCAACCAGGCACTGACCTCGAAATTTCATCTCTCCTGGCTCACATATAGTGCGGGAAGTTGCTAGGCATGCTGCCAGAAGAAAAATAATCATTTGTCTTACCTGGCTATGAATCCTGGGAGCTAAAGTACCAAGTGGCTTGTCAAGATATGTCCACTGGTATGATAGTGGCATGAATATTATGGGAGTTACCAACCACATTGGGGTTGACTTTAAGGCCAGGTTCACAAGATAGAACCCATACAAGACATTGTTGTTGGACCAAAAATCTGTAGCTAGTTGGGTCACAGACCATAGGAGAGAACCTGCTATTATTATTCTGCTAAATTGGCATAGTGTTATACAACTCCTAATGACATCATTACACCCATACATTAGTGCATCTCTCAATTCTTATCAGAGAAGCTTCTTTATGCAGTAGATGTGATTAACACAGAGACCCACAACTGGTCCATGTGCAGAGACTAAGAGACTATGGTGTGTTCAGCCCTAAATGGGACACCTATTTCACACCCTCTTTTCCCAAACCTCTGGGATCTTGTAGACCAGGGGTGGAAAGATTATAAAACTCAGAGGTTGTGGATGAATTCAAAGAAATGGTGTTCCCTATATACAAAATGGCAGTTGCATATATGAACTCAAATTCAGAGGCTGTGATACCACGCACAAGACCTGCACTATCCCGAGCCCAAATCCCTGCATAGAGGGGAGAGGTGGGCATCATGCCCTAACCCTAGCTGAAGAACTATTGGCAAATGATAGTCTCTGGAAGAAGGAGTCAGTTTTCTTTAAGGGTGTGATACCAGATAGGTTGACCACACTCTACTCCAGGGGATGAACCCACACCCACAAATATTTGGGGAGCACAAAATGGACTAGATAAGTTTTAAACAGATAAAGGACACAAAGTAAAGGGATTAGGATGTGGGTGGACCTGAGAAAAGATGGGAAAGGGATTTTGTATTTGATCAAAATACATTATATGAAATTCTCAAAGAATCAATAAAAATATTTTTATATTTTATTTATTATTTTATTTTTTGTATATGAGTGTATTGCCTGTGTGAAAGTAGGCATGCCCATGTCATGCAATACCACCAGAGTCATAAGAGGGTGTTGCATCCCCTGAAACTGGAGTTTGTAGATGATCATTAACTGCTATGTGGGTTATGGGAATGGAAACCAGGTTTTCTGCAAGCACAGCCAGTGCTCTTAACCTCTGAGGCATCCTTACAGCCCCTTCAAAGAATTATTTTTAAGAAGAAATATTATTTTACTGGGCACCAGCTCAGTTTGGAATGGGTATGGTTCACACTGTGACTATATGCAGATATTTACATGGTGTAATGGCTAAAGTAGAATACAATGTTCTGAGAAGTGAAGTGATGGGTCAGTAGTCAGAAGTTCTTGACTTTCAGAGGCTCCAGGTTCAATTCCTGGCACCCGCATGATGCATGATGGTTCACAACCATCTCTAACTCTAGGTCCCGGGAATCTTTCAGCTTCTGTGGGTACTGTATACACATGGTACACAAACATTTATGCAGGCAAACACACACACACATAAATGAGAAACTGTTTAGAAAAGAAAATACTGTGTTCTGTCCAGGTTATGGTGACATCACACACATACTCTTTTACAACTGGCATTTCTAGGAATCTAAACCAGTTCCTTAAAAATGCAGCCTTTCTTTCGATTCAAACTATTCCTCCTGGAGACATTTCCGGTTTGGGACCTGGAGCCTTTGCACATTAATTTGTTGTCTGCACAGAGGTGCAAAACTGATGACTGGAGTCGGAATAACAAGGTTAATTACTTAGCTCCCCAGAGTGCCTTGAATCGCTCTTTAGCTCATGCCAGTTAGTAACTCCAGGGAGAGCAGCCTCTTCAGCCTAGAGGAGAAATTAAGACTGAGGGTAGAACAGATGTTTGCAGAAGTCCTTGAAAGCTTTCTTTAATAAGCAGGCTCAGGTAGCCTTTAATTTTACAGTTCAAGGCTGATGAGGGAAAATCTGCCTGTTGTCATATAATATTTCTCAATAGGCTTAATTATATTTATGGTTCTTAATACTTGAAGTGACTGGTTGTACTTTTTTGCTCTCATTAGAATGGAAGGAGATGATCCAAAACCTTACCTACAGAGCTCATTGTTTCTTTCCTAGCTCTCTCAGCAGCGCCAAAACGCACCAGGGAAGCATACGGATTCTCAAGGCAGTACTGGCTGTCAGGGTTCTTTGAGGTCTTTTGAATTTTTATGTAGAGCTCTGATTTTCAAAACCAGATATCCTTTAAGAACCATGTTGGCCCTTTCTGTTTTCATCCCTGTCCTTGACAGGGCTCTGCATTTATATTCAAAATCTAATAGATCCCAATTGATTGTGCTGTGCAGTAATGAACCTGTATTATGCTCCACTTAAGTAAATATTTATGTGTTTTTCTTTCTCCTCCTACCATACTGTATCTCTGCCCAACCCCCACATATCAACCACTTTCTCCAGCTTTTGGTCTCTTGCCTTCACTCTTCTCAGGTTATTATGGCATAGAGTTACCTGTTATAAAAGTTCAGTAATGGGTTAAACTTTTTTAATTTTTTTATTTTGGGGGGGGGTTGGGGGTGGTTAAACTTCTTGTAGCAATGTTTCCAACAAGTCTATAAGATCCCTGTAGGCATAACTGAGGCTCTGAGCTAGTTTGATTGTAAGGAAAGTTATCCTTTATGGAAAAGTAGAGGAAGAAGATGGGGCTTAGAGGGAAAAGCAGTAGGTATGTGTTCTACTCTTTCAATTATTATGACAAAAGCACTATGACCAATTACAACTTGCCGAGGAAAAGGTTTATTTGGCTTACATCTCCAGGGCCACAGTTTATTACTTAGGGAGCCCAAGGTAAGAACTCAAGGCAGGAACCTCAGGCAGGAGTTGAAGCACAGACCATGGAGGAATGCCGCTTACTAGCTTTGAACGCTGGCTCATGCTCAACCTTTCTTTCTTTCTTTCTTTCTTTCTTTCTTTCTTTCTTTCTTTCTTTCTTTCTTTCTTTCTTTCTTTCTTTCTTTTTTTCTTTCTTTCTTTCTTTCTTTCTCTCTTTCTCTCTTTCTCTCTTTCTCTTTTTCTCTCTTTCTCTCTTTCTCTCTTTCTCTCTTTCTCTCTTTCTCTCTTTC
>VZQC01008122.1:1661368-1690902 GCA_009823505.1 Rhizomys pruinosus
CCATGAAGGGAAACAACCTGAACAGACTGGAGTCCAAAATGACAACTCCAAAGAAATTAGACTGTTTTCTTCTCACCCACTTGTGCCCCTTTCCCAAAGCCCAGGGAACAAACTGTGGAAGAGGAGGCGTGGTAGATTGTAAGGGCTGTGGAGAGATAGGGGTGAATCATGAGACTACAGGAATATAGTCTGGACTCCTGATTGATCAACATGCCTGTGCATACAAGCTTCTCCAACTGGACTATGGGAACCTTGGGTTGTTCAAAATTTGGACATAAATACTTGCAAAATACACCAATTACCTAATTGTATGACATACTGAGTAACATCAATGTTATCTGCAAACAACTGTGTCATTATATTGTAGAATCCCTTAAAAATAAAAAAATAAAAAATAAATAAAAAAAAAGAGATCTGCCTTCTTCCACCTCCCAAATGCTGGGATTAAAGATGTTTGCCACCATGCCTGGCTTACGGCCTGCTTTCTTAAACAATACAGAACAACCTGCCCAGGGTGGCACCATCCAGAGTAGGCTGGACCCTCCCACATCATTCAACAATCAAGGAAATACTCCACAGACATGGGCTCAGGCCAGTCCAATGGAGGAAATTCCCCAATTGACCCAGGTGTGTCAAGTTGACACTAAAGCTCTCCAGCACAGGGTAGGGAGAAGTGACCCACTACAAAGAGTGGGATGGCACCAGCTCCTAGGCCAGGCCCTGAAGTAGCTGATTCCCCAGAGGATGAGTAGCTGGCTGTGTAGCAAGTTCATTGAGAGACAAATTCTTTTTTTTTTTGAGAGACAAATTCTTTAATGTCTTCATGAGTTATAGGACCTAAGCAGAGATGCTTTTGGAAAAGATAACCAATTCTGTACCTTCCTTTACTACCTTAATAGTTTTCCAAAGACATTAGCAAGGGAGTTGTCAGTATATGACTCTCTAAGAGATTCTATTTCATAAAAAACTGAGAATGAATGGTTGAGTAGAAATTAGCCATGTAAAGACATAATAGAGTGGAGAAGGGCACTCCAGGCAAAGCAATGAGATCAGGCAAAGCAAAGTCGAGAACTCTCAAGTAATTCATGCTTCCAAGGTAGTGTAATGGGTGGGAGAATACAGGGCAGGCATGACTTGCTATGTCTGAAATCTAAAAGACATGAATTTCGGACTCCAGTCCAGTGATGGTAGGTAGCTATCTGATGATCTGGCAAGAAAAGGGAGTTCCTCCTAGACTCCTTGGGAACATCAGGCTCAAAGCCAGGAGGAAGAAAATGGCATAGGACATGTTGATGTTCCTGCCCTGGCAGTGAGGAAACCTTGCTGGCTTTTGTTTATTTGTTCTTCAAACCTGGCAGATATGATCTTAGACACATTACATACTATGGCTTAATATAATTTACATTAATTCATATAATTTATGCTCTCTTCTTAGATCTTGAAAAAGTTTATTATGCTCACAGCTTTCCTTGTAACTGCTGCCCCTGCCAAGGCCTGGGTAGGGTGGAAATGTATCCTGATTCAGCTGATAACACTCTCCTTTCTGGTTGCTCTGTACTGACTAGGACAAGGTTCAGTTAGTCATTGTCTCAGTCCCACCCCAGGTGACCCACAGCTTAATGAGTGTCTCAAAGGCCACTCTATCACCTTAGATCACATCCTCAGACACACTCTAACTCAAGTCTCATGTGTTCCTGTTCTTGTTTCCTCATGGTTTTCCTTGGGTTCTTTTGAGATTTCCACTTGAATATATTCAATAAAATAGTCAATTTTCAAAGGTGAAATATTTTGTGTGGCTTCTTAGAAGTTAACTATGTTTCTAATTTTTTTTCTCTCACTCAGTCTCTTACTGTGTGTGTGTGTGTGTGTTTGTGTGTGTATACCCTTGTTGGCCCCACATAGGCCAGAGCAGGGAATCCAATGCCCTGCTTTATCACTGTCTCCCTTATCCCTTGGAACAGCATTTTCACTGATCTCAGAGCTGGGTTGGCATCCAGCAAGTTCCAGGCATCCTCCTGCCTCCACCCCTCACAGTGCTGGGGTTACAAGCCACACCCAGCTTTTAAGTGGTTGCTAAGAATTTTAACTCAGATCCTTGAGCTTATGCAGAAAGTGCTACCACCTGAGCCATCTCCTCAGCCACAGAACTTACTTTTTTTTATTAATTTTATTTATTTCTGTATGTGTATCAATGTACTGTCTGCATGCAAGTTTGTGCACCCGTGTCGTGCAATGCCGCAGAAGTCAGAAGAGGGTGTCGGATTCCCCTGGAACTGGAGTTCTCCTGGAACTGGAGTTTCAGACGGTTCTCGGCCGCCATGTGGGTGCTGGGGATTGAACCCGGGTCCTCTGTAAGAGCAGTTGGCCCTCTTAACTGCTAGGCCATCTCTCCAGCACCAGAACTTACTTTTAATACTTATATATAATGCAAATGTTAGGGGAAGGGGGACACCACTAATACTCAATGTCATGAGGAAGAATACACTCTAGGTATCTTCTGAGCTCTGACTCAGAAGGAATGAAAAGCAGAACTTTCACAGGTGAGAGGAAAAAGATAGCTGATTTAGAAAAGTCTAATCAAATCAATAAGAAACCCTTAGCCTATACTGCATCCATATAATAAAGTCATATATTAAGAACTAATCAGTAGCCTATTCACAATAAACTTTTTACTTTTCTATTATGATTTCTTTCTTCTTTTTTTTTTTTTTGGTATTTTCGAGACAGGGTCTCCCTTTAAGTCCCAGTTAGCCTGGAGCTTACTCTGTAGACCAGGCTGGCCTTGAACTCACAGAGATCTGCCTGCCTCTGTCTCCTGAATGCTAGGATTAAAGGCGTGCTCACACCATGCCTGGCTGTTTTCTTTTTAAGGTTGCCATAAAATGCAATGGATTTCAACGGTGTATTCACACACATGAGTCACTGTACTTTATCACTTGTCTCTTTCTCATACTATCCTTTGATATAATAAACTTCATTTCAGCTAAATTATAATTAAGATTTTAGGACTTTAATATTTAATGTGATCATAAATCTTTCCACATTACGATAGACTTTCTTTTAACAATTTAATTATCTTTATTTCTTATCACCAAAATTTCTTGTTTCTCTTACATTTTTATGTACAAAACTAATTATAAAATAATTGCCAAAGCTGGACAGCTTTGTTCTTTTGACATTTAAAAAATGTTTTTATTGGGCTGGAGAGATAGCATAGCAGTTAAGAGCACCAACTGCTCTTGCAGAGGACCGAGGTTCGATCCCCAGCACCCACATGATGGCTAAGAACCGTCTGTAACTCCAATTCCAGGAGAACTCCAGTTCCAGGGGAATCCGAGACCCTCTTCTGACCTCTGCGGCATTGCACGACAGGAGTGCACAGACCTGCATGCAGACAGTACATTCATATACATAAAAAAATAAATAATAAATTTAAAAAATTAAAATTAAAAAACGTTTTTATTAATTATAATCAATTTTATTAATTATAAATAATAATGTACTTCATTATCACATTTTCATACATGCATATAATGCATTTTTATCAAATGCACATCTGTGCTATTCTCCTAGGTCCCAACTAGTCATCCATCTGCTTCAAGGTCTTTTTATTTTCTTAATGACCCAAAGAATTTCATTAAGGTTGTTTGTGAGAGAATAGGCGAAGGATTCTTTACAAGATTATGGATAGCTTATCAATTGAAAGGCCTCTTTTTCTCCCCAGCAACCATTAACTGCCTACAGATCCTCAGGGAGCCTTGGGACCACATGAATCCTCTCCTCTCCTCCCCTCCCCTCCCCTCCCCTCCCCTCCCCTCCCCTCCCCCTCCCTTCCTCTCCTCTCTTTTCCATGACAAGTTGTTGGTGTGCTCAATCTTGTGGAGGTTTTGTGAAGGTGATCCCAGCTGCTATGAGTTCACGAGGCAATGGTGTGTCATCTATGAGAATAACACTCCATGGCAGTCTACCCCATACTCCAGCTTCTACATCTTTTCTGGTACTGTCTACCCATGTTCCATATTCCGTGAGCCTTCAATAGGACATTAAAGATTATGACTAAATATTAAGCACTTATTCTCAGGACTTTGACTAGGTGTGACTCTGCATTTACCACTGAATCTGTCAGGAGGCATCAAGGAGATAGCCCCCGTAGTTTTCATGTTTTTCTCCAATCCAAACACCACCTTTTTAAAATCTCTAGGCAGTTGTATCTGAGAAATTGATTAACAGGTATTAAACAGAGAACTTCTTTATCAATGAGACATGTGAAATGTACCATCACAGAGTGGTACCAAGATTATAAATCAGCCATATGCAAACTTCGCAGGTCATACTACTCATCGATTTTTTTCTATTTAAACCTGCTCTTTATTTTTTGTTTTTTTCATTGAATTTTTAAGTATTTCATAACATCTCAATCAATATTAATCACCTTTATACTAACTTCCTCACTAGCACTCTCCCATAGAAACCCCACCACTGGAATTCATACATTCTGCAACTTGTGTTAAGCCCTACTGAGTCAATTTAGTGTCTGTAGATGTTCCTCAGTGTAAGTTCATCTACTGATGTCTAGTCAGCCCGTCCAGAATCCTCCACTTTAAGAAGATCAGCTCGTCCTCACCCAGCAGTAATCAGCTGCCAATAGTTCTTCAGATAAGATTGGAGTCTGCTTCCCCAGTTCCATGATGGGCTTTTGTCTGCTTGAGTTTGCATAGGTCTTGTGCTTGCTGACACCAGTACTGTGGGTTACTATGAACACAGTCCCAGGAGCCTATGAGACTCCAATTCCATATGGTCATGTACCTCCTCCTTGGCTCTTACACTCTTTCTGCCCTCTCTTCCCCAATGGTCTCTGAGCCTTGAGTTGGTGAAGTTTAATATAGGAGTCCTGGAAAAAGACCAGCATTCTGCAGGTTCTTAATCTCTATGGTTTGGCCATTTGTGACCTTTTGTGTTCCTGTCCCTATGTTGCAGGAGGAAGCTTCATTGAGACCTGAGAGATACTCTAGTGTTCTCTTTGCTGCTTGTTCAGTAAAGAGGTTGCATTGTAAACGTGCTGCTTAGGCTTAGGAAATTCACAGGCAATGTCTGTGTGTGACCAGTTGTGGTATTCGATAATAGTCTCTACTTGGTGTAAAAGAAACTTCTTTGATGAGTGGTGACTGGGATATTTGTAAATATAAGGATGCACATTTTACACATAGTAAGAAATTACAGTAGTCTAGAGATGTGACAGTTTTGGGGTTTTCTCTAAGATCTATTACCTCTCCATCCATTGGTTATGTTTACACATGAGTTTCTTACCCATCAAGTGGACTTTTACTCCAATTTGGTAGCTGTCGATAGCCTCCAAGGTAAAAGTGTCACTACTGTACCAATGCCATATGCTGTGCTAGTCGTTGATGTGGTTATATGATTCTGAAGGTGGTATTGGACCACTGATTGATGTTCCTCCTTAATAGCTTGCATAGTGATCTCCAAAAATACAAGAGCTAGCATTCAGGGTAAGTGGTTTCCAGTTCAGTTCCAGCTCTGTTGTTCCAAATCCTCTGTCTGAAGTATGTCACATCTTTAGTAATAGGGCCTTACCTTCAAGTTCTGGGAGGCAATCGAAGGCTGTGGCAGTAGCCTGTGTAATTTGGACTACCCTGGCCAACAACTCAAGACAAGGTTTCTCCTGTCTGGCACTTTTTACGTAACATTTAGCTATCCACATGGACTCATGTAGAGTATTGATTGTGAAATCTGTCATTGGTTTGTTTGACCAATATGATTTCCTCTTGTTTTATACTAGCTAGGCATCATTTACCTCTTCTCTCTCCCACTCCCTATCTAACCCTTCCTCCACGTATTCCCCATTTAAAGTGTCCCAATTTCCCCATTTCCCTCTTGATAATACTAGTCTCCTATGCTCCCACCTCTTCTGAACTCCTTTACCTTTATCCCCAAAGTTCTTCGAACTACCCTCCCTCCTTCCTCCTATACCCCCCCATTTCTCCATTTCTCCCTTAGTAACACCTGTCTCCTATTGTTCTTCTCCCTTGCGTTCTTTCTTTCCCTTTACCTGTCTGGTTCCTTTCCATTCTCCTGGTTCCTGCAATTACATCAGGATACACATTCACATGTAAGGATTTGCTGCTAGGATCCACATATGAGGGAGAACACACATTCTTTGCTTCTCTGAGCCTGTGCTACCTCAGAGTAACCATTTCAAGTTCCAGCCATTTACCTGCAAATTTCATGTTTTCATCTTTACTACTGCATAGGACTCCATTGCATAAATGTACAACATTGTCATTATCCACTCATCAGTTGAGGGACACTTAGGTTGCTTCCAAATCTTAACTATTGTGAAAATAGAAACAACAACCATAGATGTGCAAGTATCTCTGCAATAGAATGAGTCCTATGGGTATATGCCAAGGAGTGGTATAACTGGGTCAAATGGTAGGTTCATTTTTACCTTTTTAAGAGTTCTCCATACTGTTTTCCATAGTGATTGCAGGGGTTTGCCATCCCACCTGTAGTGAATGAACATTTCCCTTTCCCCATGTCCTCTACAGTATTTGGTATCATTTGTTTTCTTGACCTTACCCAGTCTGACTATGGTAAGATGAAATCTTAAAGTGATTTTAATTTGTATTTACCTAATTACTAATGACATTGAACACTTTTTTAGATGTTTCTTAGCCATCTTTATTTCTTCTTTTGAGAACTCTCTGTTCAGATCCTTGGTCCGTCTTTGAATCAAGTTACTTGTTTTCTTGATTCTTCATTTTTTGTGTTCTTTATGTAGTCTAGATGTTAAACTTCTGTCAGATGTATAACTGGTGAAGATTTTCTCCCAGTCTTTGGGTTTTTCACTTCCTTAGTCATTTCTTTTGCTGTACAGAAGCTTTTTATTTGATGTGGTCTCACTTGTTTATTCTTGAACTTAAATCCTGAGCAGGTGATGTCTTACTTAGAAAGTCCTTTCCTAGACCTATATCTTGTAGGTTACTGCCAAGGTTTTCTTCTAATAGTTTCAGTTTCAGGTTTCACATTGAGGTCTCTGATCCATTTGGAGGTGACATTTGTGCCTGGTGAAAGATACCAGTACAGTTTCATTCTTCTTCTGGTAGAGATCCAGTTTTGCCAACACCATTCACTTCAGAGGCTGACTTTCCTACAATGAATAAATATTCTTGCTCCCTTTGTCAAAATCAGGTGGCTGAAATTGCATCTACTCATATTTGGGTCTTTAATTGTTATACATTGATCTATGGATCTATTTTTTCTGCCAATACCATGTGGTTTTATGAATATAATTCTGTAATATAGTTTGAAATCTGATATAGGAATCCTCCCAGTATTGCTCCTTGTGGACAGAGTTGCTTTGGTTTTCCAGAGACTTTTGTGCTTCCATATGAATTTTAGGATGTGTTTGCCTAATTTTGTAAAGAATCTCATGGGGATTTTGATTGGCATTGCATTGAATCTTTAACTGGCTTTTGGTACGATAGTCATTTTCACAATATTAATTCTTCAAGTCCATGAGCATGGGAGGTCCATCTCTGGTGTCTTCCCCAATCCCTTTTAAACATTTTAAGTTTTCATTGTAAAGATCTTTAATGTCTTTGGTCAGGTTTACTCCAAGGTATTTTTTCAAGTCTATTGTGAATGAGAAGGTTTCCATATATTCTTTGGAGATGCTAATAATTTCTGGAAGCTTTCTTGTGGAATTTTTGGCATCTCTTATGTATATCATATCATCTGCAAAAAGAGATAATTTGACCTCTTCTTTGCCAATTAGTACACCTTTAATTTCCTTCTCTTTTCTTATTGCTCTAGCAAGAGTTTCAAGTACTCTATTTAAAAAAGAGTGGAGATAGTAGAAAGACTTTTCTGCTTCCTAATTTTAATGAGAATGCTTCCAGGTTTTCTCCATTTAGAATGATGTTGCCTGTGAATTCATTGTATATATCTTTAATTAGATTGAAGTATGTTCCCGCCATTTCAATTCCCTCTAGGACCTCTAACATAAGTGCATGTTGAATTTTGTCAAAGGTCTTTTCTGGATCTATTGGGATGACCATGTGATTTTTGTCTTTGAGATCATTTATATAATTTATGACATTTTTTGATTTAAGTATATTGAACCATCCCTGCATCTCTGGAATAAAGCCACTTGATCATGGTGAATGATTTTTTTTGATGGGTGTGCAATTTGCAAGTATTTTGTTGAGATTATTTGCATCTATCTTCATTAAGTATATGGGTATTTTATTATTTTATTTTATTTTTGGTTGTTTCTTCACCTGATTTGGTTATTAGAGCAATGCTGGCTTCATAGAAGGAATTTTGGAGATCTTCTGTTTCTATTTTTTTAATAATTTAAGTATTATTGGTTGTGAGCCTGAGTCTTTAACAGCTGAACCAGCTCTCCAGCCCCATGCTTGGTGTGGTGGTGCATGCCTTTAATCCCAGCACAAGGAAGGCAGATGCAGGCAGACCTCTGTACATTTCAGGCCAGCTGGAGCTAAAGGGAGACCCTGTCTCAAAGATATAAAAAAATCTAAGTCATGCTTTTTAGCAGGTTGTGTTAAATATAGATAAATAAGTGAAGAGATATAAAGAGATAGATATATATATAGATTATCTATTATATATATATTATATAGATATATATATCTTCTATATGTCCGGTAGAAATTCTGCTGTGAATCCATTTAGGCCTGGGTTTTCCTTATTTGAAAGATTTTTTTATTGGTGTTTCAATTTCCAAATATGTTATGGGTCTGTTTAAGCTGTTGGTTTAGCTTTGATGATTACCTTGATTTTAAATACACATTCATTTCTTTTAAGTTTTCAAATTTAATAGCGTATAGGATTTTTTCTTTTCTTTTTCTATTGATGATTTATATATTTCATACATTATCTTTCAGTCCAATTTAGACACATTCTCCTCTCCCTGCCCCCCAGCTCATACCTTCTCCTTACATGTCTTGCATCTTTCTCTCAGTCTTTCCAAAGATTTTTCACTACAGAGGCTTATTTTGGGCAGAATTTAACTGTATCAGTCAGTTCTTTGACCCAGAATTTATGTTGTTATTATTCCTTCCCCTTTGTATCATTCCAAAATATGCCTATATTAACCATCACATATGTATCAAAATTAAGACCTCCAAGAATAAACTGTATTTTAATTCAAAAATATGTTTAAGCATTCACATTTTCCCCCTTAATTTTATATTACTCTAAGATATGAATACATAATTTCCACCAATATACAGTAATTATAGAGTCTGAAAATAAGTGGTAGGTCAATTCTAGAGCCCATTAAGAGATTCATATTATAACAGCACATTTGCTTTCAGATAAAAAGAAATATAACAATGATGTTATTCAACTTATCTTTCAACTAGGGATTTGGTGTTAGCATCCACAAATGAAGGTAACCATTTTGGGAATTCACAATTTTCCCCTTTAATTTTTATATTACTCTAAAGTATGCATACATACCCTTCCCCATATACCACAATTACAACGTCTGAAAACAAGTGGTAGGTTAATTCTAGAGCCCATTAATATATTCACATTATAATGGTACAGTTGCTTTCAGGTAAAAGAAAATATTGTTCACTTGGCCTTACTACTAGGTATTTGGTGCTAGCATCCACAGATGAGGGATACCATTCATCATTTATTTTCTGGGACTGTGTTACTTCACTTATTATAATGTCTTCTAGTTCCATCCATTTACCTGCAAAGTTCATGATGTCACCTTTCTTTACCACTGCATAGAACTCCATTGTGTAGATGTACCACATTTTCTCTACCCACTCATTGGTTGGCATTTGGGTTGGTTCCAGCTCTTTGCTATTGTGAAGAGAGCTGCAATAAACATAGATGTGCATGTATCTTTGCAATAAGATGGGTCTTGTAGGTATAGACCCAGGAGTGGTGTGACTGGGTCAGGTGGCAGACTAATTTTGAGCCTTTTAAGGGTTCTCCACACTGCTTTCCATGGTGGTTGTACAAGTTTACATTCCCACCAGCAGTGGATGAGTGTTCCCTTTCCCCACAATTCTCCAGCATTTAGTATCTTTTGTTTTCATGATATTAGCCAGTCTTATCAGAGTGAGACAATATCTTAAAGTGGTTTTAATTTGCATTTCCTTAATTATTAATGATGTTGAACATTTTTAAAGACGTTTCTCAGCCATCTTTATTTCCTGACTTGTGAAGTCTCTGTTCAGCTCTTTACTCCATTTCTTGAGTGTGTCATTTGCTTTCTTACATCTTTGTATTTTCAATAGTTTTTCTGGATGTTAATACTCTGCCAGATGTATCAGTGGTGAAGGTTTCTTCCCACTCTGTGGGTTTTCTCTTCACTTCATTGATTGTTTCTTTTTCTGTACAGAAGTTTTTGAGTTTAATGAGATCCCACTTGTCAATTGTTGACCTCATTTTCTGTACAGCTGCTGTTTGATTTAGAAAGTCTTTTCTTTTTTTTTTTTTTAGAAAGTCTTTTCATATGCCCATGTCTTGTAGGTTGCTGCCAGCATTTTCTTGTATCACCTTCAGAGTTGCAGGTTTCACATTGAGATCTTTGGTCCACTTGGAGTTGATTTTTGCGCAGGGTGAAAGTTAAGGGTTTAGTTTTATTCTACAAATGTTGATCCACTTTTGCCAGCACCATTTGCTGAAGATGCTGTCTTTCCTCCGTTGAGTCCTTTTGGCCCCTTTGTCAAATTTGAGGTGGCTGAAATTGTATGTGCTCAAGTTTGTTTCTTCAGTGTTGTTCCATTGGTCTACAGGTCTGTTTTTGCCCCAGTACGAGGCTGTTTTTATGATGATAGCCCTGTAATATAGTTTTAAGTTTGGTATAGTGATTCTCCCTGTATTGCACTTTTCTCTCAGGGTCACTTTGGCTGTTCAGGGTCTTTTGTTTTTCCATATGAATTTAAGGATTTGTTTCCAAGTCTATGAAGAAACTCCTGGAGATTTTAATTTGGATTGCATTGAATATGTATACCAATTTGGGTAGAATGGATATTTTTACTATATTTATCTTTCCAATCCATGAGCATGGGAGGTCTTTCCATCTTCTGATGTCTTCTTCAATCTCCTTCATCAGGGGTTTAAAAATTTTTTGTAGAGATCTTTGGTATCTTTGGTTAAGTTTGTTCCTAGGTTTTTTATTGTTTTAGTGGCTATTGTAAGTGGGAAGGTCTTCTTGTATTACTTCTGCAGTTCGTTGGTATAAAGGCTACTGATTTTTCTAGGTTAATTTTCTATCCTGCCACTTTAAAGAAACTCTTAATCATTTCTAGGAGTTTTCTGGTAGAGTTTTTAGTATGCCTTAATTAAACTATCATATCATCTGCAAAGAGCGGTAGTTTGACTTTCTATTCCAGTTAGTAATCCTTTAATTTCTCTTTCTTGCAGTATTGCTCTAGCAAGTGTTTCAAGCACTATATTGAAGAGGAGTGGTGATAGGGGTCAGCCTTGCCCTGTTCCAGCCTTTAAGGGGAATTCTTCTAACTTTTCTCCATTTAGGATGACGTTGGCTGTGGGTTTCTTGTATATGGCTTTGATTTGTTAAGGAATGTTCCCTCCAGTCCAATTCCCTCTATGACTTTAAGCATGAAGGGATGCTGGATCTTGTCAAAGACTTTTTCTGCATCAGTTGAGATGATCATGTATTTTTTGTCTTTCAGTCCATTTATGTGTTCTTTGCTATTTATTGATTTTCGTATGTTGAACCATCCCTGCATCTCTGGTATGAATCCAACTTAGTCATGATGGATGATCTTTTTGATGTGGGTGTGTATGTTGTTTGCCAAGTATTTTGTTGACAATTTTTGCATCTGTGTTCATTACTGAGATGGGTCTATAGTTTTCTTTTTTGGTTGTATCTTTGCCTGGTTTTGGTATTAGAATGATGCTGGCTTCATAGAAGGAATTGGGGAGATTTCCCTCTGCTTGTATCCTTCTGAACAGTTTTAGTAATAATGGTTGTAAGTCATCTTTAAATGTTTTACAGAATTCCGCATGAAGCCATCTGGGCCTGGGCTTTTTTTAGTTGGGAGGTTTACTATTATGGGTCTTTTTAAGCTGTCAGTCTCTTCTTTGTTAAGCTTAGGTGAATTCCAGGATTTCAAATATTCATCCATTTCTCTTGGGTTTTCAAATTTAGTAGAGTATAGGTTTTTGAAGTATTCTCATATGATTGTCTGGATCTTTTCTCTGTCTATTGTGATGTTTCCCCTTTCATCACAAATGCTATTGATTTGGAGTTGCTCTTTCTTTCTATTGGTTAACTGTCCTAGGGGTCTACCTATCTTCTTTATGCTTTCAAAGAACCAGCTTTTGAATTCACTGAATCTTTGTATTATTTTCTTTGTTTCTATTTCATTGATTTCTGCTCTGATTTTTGTTATTTCTTCCTTTCTGTTGGGTTTAGGGTTCATTTGTTGTTGTCTCTCAAGTGTTTTTAGCTGCAGCCTTAGATAGTTTATTTGTTCCCTTTCTGGTTTTTGATGTGGGCACTTAGGACAATAAATTTCCCTCTCAAGACTGCTTTTAAAGAATCCCACAAGTTTTGCTCTGTTGTATTATCTTTTTCATTCAGTTCCATGAATACTTTTATTTCACTCTTTATTTCTTCCCTGACGCATTCATTATTCAGGATGGTGTTGTTTAGTCTCCATGTGTTCTTGTAGCTAGTTGGGCTTATTCTAGTGCTCATATTGAGGTTTATTGCACTGTAGTCTGATAGAATGCATGGGGTGCTGAGTAGAAAATATATTCTCTGGTGTTTGGGTGGAATATTCTGTAGATGTCTGTGAGGTACATTTGGTGTATTGTATAGTTGAGTTCTGATGTCTATCTGTTAATTTTTGTCCTGTTTATCTATCCAAGGGGCTAAGTGGGGTGTTTAAGTCTCCCACTATTAGTGTGTAAGGCTTAATCTGTGTCTTGAGGTCCTGCTGAGTTGTGTTTATAAAGTTAGTGCACCAGAGTTTGGTGCATAGACATTTAGGATTGTGAAGTCTTCATGGTTCATTGTTCTTTAGCAAGGATGTAATGGCCCTCTTTGTCTCTTCTGATTAGTTTTACTTTGATATCTATTTTGTCTGATATTAGAATAGCCACTCCAGCTTGTTTCTTGGTACCATTTGCTTGGAATATTTTTTCCATCCTTTCACTCTAAGGTGGTGTCTGTCTTTGAGGGTGAGATAGGTTTCTTGTAGACAGCATATAGAAGAATTCTGTTTCCTAATCCATTCTCCCAGTCTACGTCTTTTGATTGGGGAATTTGGACCATTAGTATTTAAGGTTATTATTGAGAGATGTGTGTTGCTTCCTTTCACCTTATTTTTTGTTTGCATTTTTGGTCTAGGTTTGTATTTACTCTGTTATACTTTTGTTGATTTCTCTCTTTAATTCCTTAGGGATAGTTGCTCATTTCCTCTGTTCTTTGGATTGCTTTGAGGATTTTCTGAATTGTTGCTTTCTTAGACATGTATTCTTTCATCTTGTTCATGTCGTGAAAGGTTTTTCTTTCTCCTTCAACTATAACTGACGTTTTTCCTGGATATACTAGTCTAGGTTAGCATCTAAAGTCGTTTAGCACAGGGAATACTTTGGTCCACGTTCTTCTAGCTTTCATAGTTGGGACAGAGAAGTCAGCTGTAATTCTGATGGGTTTCCCCTTAAATGTAACTTGTTGTTTTTCTCTTGTGGCTTTAGTATTTTGTCTTTATTTTGAGCATCTAGTGTTTTAACAATTATATGGTGTGGAGAGTTTCTTTTCTGGTCCTATTTGGTGTTCTATGTGCTTCTTGTATTTGTATGGGATTGTTCTTTTTCAGTTTGGGGAAATTTTCTTCTATTATCCTGTTGAAGATCTGGTCAACAGTGTTGTCTTGGGATTCTTCTCCTTCCTCTCTATCCCTATGATGCAGAAGATTTGTTTTTTCATAGTGTCCCATATTTCCTGGTTGCTCCACTCTTTTGTTTTTTAAATTTTTCATAAAACTTTACTTGAGCTTCTAGTTGCTCTATATTATCCTACAGGTTTGATATTCTTTTTTCTGCTTCTTCCATTTTTTTTTTTTTTTTGCTTAGGAATTCACATTTTCCTCCATTAATTTTATATTACTCTAAAATAAAGATACATACTCCCCACCCATATACAGTAATTACAGAGTCTGAAAATAATTGGTGGGTGGATTCTAGAGTCTGTAGAGAGATTCACATTATAAAAAGATAGTTGCTTTCAGATAAACAGAAATATAACCATAATGTCATTCAGTTTGCCTTTCATCTGAGGGATTTGGTGTTAGCATCCAGAAATGTGGGAATCTGTTCTCCATTTGTCTTTCTGGGACTGTGTTACTTCACTCAGCATAATGGCTTCGAGCTCCATCCATTTACCTGCAAAGTTCATAATGCCATCTTTCTTTACCACTGAATAGTACTCAATTGTGTAGATGTACCACATTTTTCCATACACTTGCCTGTTGAGGGACATTTGGGTTGGTTCCAGCTCTTTGCTATTGTGAAGAGAGCTGCAATATATATGGATGTGCATCTATCTTTGCAGTAGGATGAGTCTTTGGGGGTATATACCCAGGAGTAGTATGACTGGGTCAGGTGGTAGGCTCATTCTGAGCCTTAAAATTCTCCACACTGCTTTCCATAGAGGTTGTACAAGTTTACATTCCCACCAGCAGTGCATGAGTGTTCCCCTTTCCCTACAACCTCTCCAGCATCTGTCCTCTTTTGTTTTCTTGATTGTAGCTAGAGGTATCAGAGGGAGATGATATCTGAGAGTGGTTTTAATTTGCATTTCCTTAATTATTTATGATGTTGAACACTTTTTAAGATGTTTCTCAGCCATCTTTAATTCCTCACTGGTGAAGACTATGTTCAGTTCTTTACTCCATCTTTTCAGTAGGTTGTCTCCTTACTTCTTTGCTTTTCGAGTAGTTTATATATTCTTGACGTTAATGTTCTGTCAGATTTGTCACTGGTAAGGATTTCTTCCCACTCTGTGGGTTTTCTCTTCACCTCCTTGATTGTTTCTTTTGCTGTACAGAAGCTTTTGAGCTTTATGAGGTCCCATTTGTCGACTGTTGACCTTACTTCCTGTGCAGCTGCTATCTGATTTAGAAAGTCTTTTTCTATGCCTATGTCTTGTAGGTTGTTGCCAACTTTTTCTTTTATCACCTTCAGTATTTCAGGCTTCATGTTAAGATCTTTGATCCACTTGGAGCTTATTATTGTAAAGGGTGAGAGGTAGGGGTTTAATTTTGTTCTTCTACAGATGATGATCCAATTTTGCCAGCACCATTTGCTGAAGATGTTATCCTTCCTCCATTGAGGGTTTTTTTTTTTTTTTTTTTAATTTCTCTTTCTTGCAGTATTGCCCTAGCAAGTGTTTCAAGCAAAGCACTATAGTGAAGAGGAGTGGTGAGGAGCAGGATACAGCCTTTGCCGCTGTTTCCAGCCGTTTTACCTATGGGAATTCTTCAGACTTACTTCCATTTTTAACGGATGCGTAGTGGCTGTGGGTTTTTGTGATAGTCCTTTAGATTGTTAAGGAATGTTCCCTCCAGTCCAATTCCCTCTATGACTTTTAAGATTGAAGGATGGCTGGATCTTCGTCAAAAGACTTTTTGCAATCAGTTGAGCTGACGATGTTTTTTAATATTTTTACAGTCCATTTATGTGTCTTTTGTATTTATTGATTTTCGCTATGTTGAACCATCCCTGCATCTCTGGGTATGAATCCAACTTAACGCATGATGGATTCTTTTATTTTTTTTGATTTGTTAATTTCTATTGGTTTCTGAGAGTAATATTTTGTTACTCCAAATTTTTGCGACTCTGTGTTCTTACTGACGATGGGTCTATTATTTTCTTTTTTTGGTGTAATCTTTGCCTGGTTTTGGTATATTAGAATGATGCTGGCTCATAGAAGGAAATTGGGGAGATTTCCCTCTCTTGCTATCCTTCTGAACAGTTTATAGTAGCAAGTAAAAATGCGTTTTAGTCCAGTCTTATTTTCATAAACGATGTTCCATGCTCTGGCCTGGGTTTTAAGAGTTTATTTGATGGGTCTTTAAGCCATCAGTTCTTTTGCTTTTTTTGTGAATTTTTATTTTTAATTCTTCATTTTTGGTCTTTAAATTCATCTTTTTTTCCTTCCTGTGTTGAATTTGGTGAGATAGTTTTCCGAAGTATTTCAATGTATAATTTTCTATTACCATTTCTCTTGTGAGTTTTCCAATTTACATACAGATGTATTGAGTTTGGGATGTTCTTCTTTTTTCTTTTTTTTTTTTTTTTTTTATTTTTTCATTTTTTTTTCTTTTTATATTCCTGTCTCAAATGCAATTTTGCCTTTTATTGTCTTTGGGTCTACCATCTCAGAACCGTCTGAATTCTGAATCTTTGTATTATTTTCTTGTTTCTATTTCATTGATTTATCTCTGATCGTGTTTGTTATTTCTTACTATTCTGTGGTTTTAGAGGTATCATTTGCTTGTGTGCACTCTCAAGCCAGTTTTGTTAGCTGCAGCTCTTGTAGATAGTTTATTCGTTCCTCTTCTCTGGTTATTTTGATGTGGTGGGCACTGTAGGACATAATTTCTCCTCTCAAGGACTTTGCATTTTTTACAAAAGACGGAAAATTTTTCACCCAAAGTTTTTGGCTGTCATACACCGGATTGTAATTTTAAATACTTTTTTCCTTTCATTGTTCCATGAATACTTTTTATTTTCACTCTTTATTTCTTCCCGGACGCATTCATTATTCGAGATGGGTGTTGTTTAGTCTCCATGTGGTCCTTGTAGATAGTAGGGCTTGATCTATGTCGCTCATTGAGTTTTATTGCAGCGCTGTAGTCTGGATAGAATGCATTGGCCGGGTGCGATGAGTAGAAAAATAAATATTCCTACTGAGTTTAGTGAAAGGTGGACATATGTCTGAGTACAGATGATCTGTGAGGTAAATTTGAGATTGATTGGTAATAGTGTGATCTGAGTGTCTATCTGTTAATTTTGTTGCCTGTTTATCTACTCCAACGAGTTAGGCTAAGTGGGGTGTTTTAAGTCTCTCCACTATTGTGTGTAAGGCATTAATCTTACTGTCTGTGAGGGTCCTGCTGAGTTGGTTGAATAAAAGTTAGTCCACCCAAAGTTTTGGTTGCATAATGACATTTAGGAATTTGTGAAGTATTCGATCGGTTTCATTGTTCCGTTTAGCAGGATGTAATGGCCCTCTTTGGTCCTCTTCTGATTAGTTTTACTTTGAAGTCTATTTGTTCTGATATTAGAAAGCGCAGCGTCCAGACTATGTGGTTCTGTGGTTACCAGTGATCTTGGAATATTTTTTCCTCAACTTATCCTAAGGTGGTGTCCCTGTCGTTTGAGAGGTGAGATAGGTTTCTTGTAGAAAGAGCAGAATAGAAGTGGAGATTCTGTTTCCTAATCCATTCTCCCAAGTCTACGTCTTTTGATTGGGGGAATTGTGTTGGACCAATTTTTTTAGTTTTAAGGTTGTATTTTGAAGAGATGTAATTGACGTGAGGGCTTAACGCTCCTCACCTTTATTTTTTGTTTGCATTTTGTTGGTTCATAGTGTTTGTATGTACTCTTGTGCTATAACTTTTGTTTGATTGTCTCTTCTCTCTTAATTCCTAGGGGATAGTTCTTCATTTCCAACTCTGTTCTTTGGATTGGCTTTGAGTGATTTTCTGATTGTGTTCTTGCCTATGTATGACATTCTTTCATCATTGTTGGCATGTCGTGATAAGTTTTTCTTTCTCCTTCAACGTATAGACTGACGTTTTTCCTGGATATACTAGTCTTATGTTAGCAGTCTCTAAAGTCGTATTAGCACAGGGGAATACTTATCGCCACTTTCTTCATAGCGTTCATCAGTATTGGGACAGAAAGTCTAGCCTGTTAATTCTAGTATGGGTGCTTCCCCTTATAATGTAACTTGGTTGTTTTATCTTGTTGCTTTCAGATAGTTTTCTTTATTTGAACAATCTCAGTGTTACTCGTACTAATTTATGATGGGTGTGGAGAGTTGTTCTTTTTCTGGTCCTATTTGGTATTCATAATGTGCTTCTTGTATTTGTATGGGATCGGTCTTTTTCAGTTTGGGGAAAGTTTCTTCTATTATCCTGATGAAGATCCGTGTCAAACAGTGTTATCTTGGGGTTCTTACCTCTATGCCGCCTCTGTATCCCTATGATGCAGAAGATGTAGGTTTTCATAGTGTCCCACACCTATTTCCAACCTGGTTTGGCCACTATGTTTGTTTTTAAATTTTTTCATAACTTTACTTGAGCTTCTTAGTTGCTCCATATTATATCCGCTACAGTGTTTGGAATTCTTCCTTTTCTGGGACGTTCTTTTCTCAATTATTGTTATTGTTATTTTTTTTGTTAGGAATTCACATTTCCTTCCATTAATTTATATTACTCGCTAAAATATGGAAGACAATACTCTCCCACCATATACATAATTACAGAGTCTGAAAATATTGGTGGGTGGAATTCTAGAGCTCTGTTGAGAGAGTCTACATTATAAATTGATATAGCTTATGCTTTCAGTATAAACTAGATATAACCATATATATCTCAGTAGTGCATCTAGTTCCACAGCTAGGGGAAGTTTGGTGTTAGCATCCAGAAATGTAGGGAGCATCTGTTCTCCATTTGTCTTTTCTGGAGACTTGTGTAAAGCTTCAACGTCACGCATAATGGCTTCGAGCTGCCACCTTGACCTGAACAAGTTCATAATGCCATACTTTCGTACCACTGAAAAGGTATTCCATTGTGGTATGATGTACCACATTTTTGCCATACACTTGCCTGTTTGAGGGACATTTGGGGTTGGTTTCCACACTCTTTGTGATTGTGCGGAGAGCTGCAAATAATGGATGTGCAGCTTATCTTTGCCATATAGGATGAGTTTTTGGGGTATAACCCAGGAGTAGTATGACTGGTTCAGTGTGGTAGGCTCATTTTGGCCTAAAATTCTCCCACACTGCTTTCATAAGATTTACAAGTTTACATTCCCTAGCAAGCAGGGCATGAGTGTTCCCCTTTCCTACAACCGCTCCCAGCATCCTGTCTCTTTAGTTTTCATGATTGTATAGACTTAAATGGTGGACAGTCATGATAATATCTGAGAGTGGTTTTACTTTTGCATTTCCTTCAAATTATTTATGAATTGTTGAACACTTTTAAGAATGTCTCTCACAATCTTTACATTCCTTCATGGGAAACTATGTTCAATTCTTATTGACTCCATCTTTTCTCAGAGGTTGTCATCCTACTTGTTTTTCTTTTCAGTAGTAGTGTAAATCTATTCTTGTACGTTTACATGTTCTGCTCAACTCTTGTCTAACTGGTAAGGATTTCTCTTCTTCCCTTGTTTTACTTCACTTACTTGAGTTGTTTCTTTGCTGTGAAGCTTTTGACTGTTTGACCTATAGAGCTTGGCATTTTACAGCTTGAGTTTATTGACAGTCCACTGTTCTCGACCTCTCATACACCTTCTCGTGCAGCTTGCAGATTGATTCTGAGTCATAGCAAGTCTTTTTACTAATGCCTATGTCAGAGTAGGTGTGCCCCGACATTGTTTTTTAAGCACCTTCTATTTCAGGCTTTCATGTTTAGATTTTTGATCCCACTTGGAGCTTATTATTGAAAGGGTGAGAGGCTAGGGTTAATTTTGTTCTTCTACAGAGATGATCCATTTTGCCAGAACCATTTTGCTAAAGATGTATCCTTCCTCCATTGAGGTTTTTTTTTTTTTTTTTTTTTGCCCTTTGTCAAATATGAGTGGCTGAAATTGTATGGCGCTTAAGTTTGGATCTGATTATGTTCCATTGGTCAACATGTCTGTTTTTGTCCAGTACCAGGCTGTCTTTATGATTAATGCCCTGAAATATAGTTTGAAGTCTGTAGGGGGCAATTCCCCCTTGCATTGCATTTTTTTTGTTTTTTATTTTTTTTTTTTTTTTTTTTTTTTTTTTTTAGTTTTTTTTTTTCCTTTAATTTAAGGATTTTGTTTTTGAAGCTGTAAAGAGCGCATAGGGAATTTGATTGGGATTGGGATGAATGATCTGTATATTCACTTTTGGGTAAAATGGACATTTTTACTATGTTAATTTTCCCAATCCAACGTGGGAGGTCCTATGGTAGGGTCTTTTCCACTCGTTTCAGTTTTTTCACTCTCTTTTCTTCAGAGGTTTTAACAATTTTTTTGTAAGAGATCGTTTGGTATCTATTGGCTAAGTTTGTTCCAATAGGTATCTTATTGATTTTTGAGGCTTACTATGAGTGGGAAAGTCTTCTTATATTTCCTTCTCCACTTGTTTATTGTTGGTTATAACAAAGGTTACTGATTTTCTAGGCTTAATTTTGTATTCCGACACTTTACTAAATTAAAGCTCCTAATCTTTTCTAGAACGTTTGTCTGGTGGAGTTTTAGCATCCTCGGGTAACTACCTATCATATCATCGCGCAAAAAGGCATTAAGCTTCACTTCTTCTTTTCCAATTAGTACTCTTTAATTTCCTTCTTTTTTTTTTTTTCCGTATTCGTCGTTTTCGAGCACGATTTGAAGAGGAGTGGGTGATAGGGGGCACCTTGCCGGTGTCCTGCTTTAAGGGAAATGTTTCTTTCTTCTCCATTTAGGATAATATGGCGTTCGGGTTATATATATAATAATCCAGTCGCACACAATAACGTATTGGACTATACAATAATAACTTGCGTATATATATATATATCGAATATAGTATAATAGTATATCAGTAGATCGTGTATACCTATATTTGCTAATATATTCGGTGAGATCGAAAAACAGTTGCTACTTTGTGGAGTTGTCATTTTGGACTCTAGTCTGTTCAGGTTGTTTCCCCTTTGGTGAACTTCGGGCTTTAACTCTACTAACCCAGCATGACATTGTTACAAGCCAGCAAGCATTGATGAACGGAGCAGAATACCTCTCCAGATCCGCAAGTATATATCTGTCAAGCAAGTCTGTCGATGTCACTAAGACACAGATGATTTCAGGTCGTATGGCGTATGATGCTCCAACTTTATTTCCTAATCTAACAACTGAGGTTATCTCTATAATAGGGCAGTGACAAGTCTTATATGTGGTCTTATTCCATCTACCTAAGCCGCTAGAGGACATGCTAACGCTATTAGGGCATCAAGGCCATGATTATTCCTCCAAGAGAGAGCTAATACCAATAGGTTTGGGATATATATGAGACACAGGCTGCCACTGTTGCAACAAGGTATTTCTCCATGGCAGTGTGAGAGTACTAGCTGATATACTGATGGATGAGTCTTGCTTGTCTCAGGCAGAGACCAATATTTTGCTTATTTATTGGCCTTGGTAATGCTCTCTGGCATTTCAAGAGCACTGTACGTATGCTAGCAAGTGAATGCTCAAACATTTTTTTGTTCAACCATGTGCTCACACCAATCTTGTCGACAACAGGGACATAACTCTCCTTTCTCCTTGACTATATACTACCACTTATACATAGGACAAAAGCTTTTTAGAATTTTTTGTGTGGGGGAATGGGAAAAGTCCACCTAGCGCAACATCTCCACTAAGGCAAAACATTTCTATTGTCTGATGTCAGAGCTTTGCCGTGTGACTAATATATTTTGCTGGAATTACACAGCTTATATAAACTTTATTATTGAATTTGGCTCCTAGATAGAGAAATTATCCTTTCACAGTTCCCTATGCCTATCAGTCAATTAAAAAGGGTATTTATACCTGTTTTACAAGAAATCACCACTATAACAATTGACTCTAGTTTACAGTTAGGGAATGACTTGATTACCATCATGGTTTCTTTTTCCTATAACGGAGAGAGGTAGGAAAGTTTCTCATATATGGAAGGTAAACTTCATTAGGGCCCTTTATAAACAGTTAGCCCCAATAGCATCCAGAGAGATGGTCAGTGTCTGTGCATCGCAGTCTGAGGTTCCGCTTTCTTAATGTTCAGATGGGTCAGCCTCGCTGCTGGCATTTCCCAGTTCCATACTGCACAGCTAAAAGTTGTATGTTTTCAGGCATTTAGAGTGGTGATTTTTACCTGGGGGAACATAAAATTCTCCTCCCATTGTTAGTTTTCAAGATCTCAAAAATTGAAAATTTATCATAGGATTGGAACACAGAGATTTCCATTTGTAACCCAGAAAAAGTTGATTTAATGTTTTTTTTTTCTTCTTTTTGTTTTGTTTTTAATTTTTATGTTTTGACCTTGTATGCCTAAGTGTATTACACATCCCATAAACAGGAGCCAAGGCCATAAGTTTTCATTAAATTTACCCAAACTGTTTCTCAGTGACTGTATGCTACTTATTTGGGAAGTAAATTTAAGCTTAATTCCTTTAAATGGTCCTACAAGTAAAAGAAAGTTTTACAATGTGATGTTGTGTAGTAATTCAGAAAAATATAGAGACCATTGTGTACCTTAACCCCAAACTTACTATTGAAGTTTCAATACAAATTATAAAATAAAACAATGAACATTTGATATTTCCACAGTAGATCAATAGATACCATTTTCACCAAAACTACAACCAAATTTAACTAATCTTAACATTTCACTAAGCCTTAAAATATCCTATAAATATGTGGATAAACTTGGGCAGAGTTGAGTACCTGCCAAATAAAATTTAACCCATAATACACTTTGCTCTTTAATGCTATATGACTGAGGACTATGACTTCAGAAAATCAAGTCCATTAACTTAAATGGTTATTTGTGTATTTCTGTGTAAATATCTACTGAAATACCTCTCTATATACACAATATTTATTTTTTAAGTATAACCCTTTTAAACGGCAAATCTTACAGATGGATTTTAATGACTATCTTCCGCCAAGCTATTGGCCTTCTTCAAGCCTGGCATGAAAACCTGCTTTAAAGACTTTTCAGTATCTACTCCGTTTCTTTCTTTCTTTTTTTTTTTGTTGAGTTGCAAGCAATCCTCAATATAAAACCAATTTGCAAGCATTTGTGCCCCAACACACAAACAGCCCAAGGGTCCCACCATCCAGCTGGAGGGGCTTGAATGTTCAATCAAGTTGGTCAAAATAAGTGTCCAGACTTTATTGCTGTAGTTGTACTGTTAACCCAATCGCAGCCCTTACATTCATACCATGCCCCCCTCTTCTGCAGATTGTTCCCTAGCTTAGAAAAAGGGCACAGGAGGACGAGAAGCAAAAACCAGTCCTACTTGCCTCTGGATCTGTCGTTTTTGGACTCTGGTCAATTCTGCCTGTTTCCTTTCAGGGGCTGACAGTTTTTCCATAATACCTTTCAATCCTACTAATGAAGCACAGGCAATAAGATATATAGGTATTTAAACAGTACTAATTGTTATGGTAGTTTACTTTGGGATAGACACAGATCTTTCTCAATCTCTCCCCTTGTTTCTTTCCAATGTTTCGAAGAATAGCATTCTTTTTTTTTTTTGTTTTTTGGTGTTTTCGAGACAGGTCCGCCCTGTAGCCCCCAGTGTCCTGGAACTCACTCTGTAGACCAGCTGCCTTAGAACTCACAAAGATCCGCCTGCACTGCCTCCCAAAGTGCTAGGATTAAAGGCGCGCACCACCACGTCCAGCAGAAATTAGCATTCTTTTCCAATGATAATGTTGTCATTAGTCACCATCTTCGTACTTCTTTTAGGTTTATTCAGCTTTTCCCTTAGTTCCTCTATTTCTGTGAAGTATGTCACAAATTTTTTTTTTTCTAAAGTCCATGTCTTGGTTCCTTCCAGGGAGATCTCATTATGTAGGATTCTTCTGTAAGTTGGTAGAGTTCAGTGTGCATTTATTATGAGCTGTTTCCCATTTGGGTGGGTGTGTTGTGTGTTGTGTGTGTGTTGTGTCTTGGCATGTGGGCGTTGTTTGTTTCTTGGGTTCTGGTGCCTCACCTTGGCTGCACAGCTAGCTCCTCTGCACCACCAATTCTCTAGGCTGGTCTTTTGCAGGTTGGTGTTTCTTGGAGGCAGCAAAAAGATGGATTTCTGCTTTCCCTAATCTAACTCTCCCAGTCTTTGTCTTTTGCTTGGGGAATTTAGACCATTAATATTTAAGGTTATTTTTTTTTTTTTTTTTTTTTTTTTTTTTTTTTTTTTTTTTTTTTTTTTTTAATTTGCATTCTTGGTCTAGGTTTAAATTTACTCTTCTTGGGTTGCGTTACGGTAGGTCTCCAAACACAGATGCAAAAATTCTCAACAAATACTTGCAAATACCAGACAACCCCATCAAAAAAATCATCCATCATGACCAAGTGGGATTCAAATACGCAGAATACCAGAGATGCAGGGATGGGTCAACTAAACGTAAATCATAAATTCATAAAAAACCATGAAATGGACTGAAAGACAAAAAACCACGCAATCAAGCTCAATCTACAACAGGGATGATCTCTATTCCAGATTTCAAACTATACTACCGGGCTATATCATAAAAACAGCCTGAGACTGGCACAAAAAACAGACCTGTTGACGCATGGAACAAAACCCAAGATCCAATCTGAGCACATACAATTTCAGCCATCTCATATTTGAAAGGGGTCCAAGAAACCCAATGGAGAAAAGACAGCATCTTCAGCCAAGTGGTGTTGGCAAAACTGGATAACCACTTGTAGAAGAATGAAATTAAAAACCCTAACCTCTCACCCTGTACAAAGTCACCTCCAGATGGATTAAATACCTCGACGTGAAACCCAAACTCTGAAGGTGTAGAAGAAAAATTGCAGCAGACTACAAGACATAGGCAGTTAGAAAAATACCTATTCCTAAATCAGACACAGCTGCGCAAGAATTAAGGGTCGACAATTGACAAATGGGAACGCATCAAACTCAAAAGCGTCTGTACAATCCAAAAGAAATAAATCAAGTAAGTGAAGAGAAATCCCACAGAATGGGAGGAAACCGGCACTGCAGATACATCTGACAAAGCATTGAATTTCCAAGAATATATAAACTACTCAAAAACCAAAGAAAAAGAAAACAAATGACCACGCGAATAAGATGGAGCAAAGAACTGAACGAGACTTCACAAGCGAGGAATTAGGAATGTCTAAGAAACACCTCAAACTGCTCACCATCACTAAATCATTAAAGCAATTAAATGAAAACCCACTTTAAGATATCACTCTTACTCCAATGACTGGCTAAGGATCAAGAAAACAAATGAACAAATGATACCAAATGCGGAGAGGTTGTGGGGGAAAGGGGAACACACCATCCACTGTGGTGGGAATGTTAAACGGTACAGCCACTATGGAAAAGCAGTGTGGACACCCTTGGAAGACCCTTGGAATGAACTTGCCACACCCACCCGACCCAGCCCATACCACTCCTGGCATGTACCCTCAAGGCCTTCGTCAACAACCACAGAGATACATGCACGGCCATGTTTATTGTGCGAGCTCTCTTCACAATAGCAAAGGAGCTGGAACCAACCCTAAATGCCCCTCAACTGACGAGTGGATAGAGAAAATGTGGTACATCTACACATGAAGTTCTATGCAGCAGTAAAAAAGACGACATCATGAGCTTTGCAAGGAAAATGGCTGGAGCTAGAGGACCTCATGCTGAGTGAAGTAACACATCCCCAAAAAACAAACGATACATGGTAAATCATCATGCTGTGGATGCTAGTGCCAATTACCCGTTAAAAATGAGCTATTGAAGGATCCAGAGAATATTGCAGAAAACGGTAGCTGACATGGCACCTGCTCACGACATAGCACCTGCTGACGACATCGCACCTGCTGATGACATCGCACCTGCTGACTGTCAGTTCACTGTAGCTGAGGTTCCTAGGTTGAAAAGTTTATTCCTGGTCAAACTGTCAACCCAAGAAAGGAAACATCCAAATTTAATCAGAGTCCAAGACAAACAGCTCCAGAGAAAGTAAAATGTTTTGCTTCTCAGCCACCTTGCCCCCCTTTTCTAAGCCAGGGAACACTGCGGAAGAGGGGGCGTGGGTAGAATGTATGGACTGAGATTGGGGTGAAGGGTGAAAACTACAGCAATGTAGTCTGGATACTCATTTGAGTTGCAAATTGGTTTTAACATGAAGGATGCTTGTCCTAAATTAAAATTATCATATATTGTTAAAAAATGAAAAAAAAATTGAGAGAAAGATGCAAGACAAAAAATANATTAAAAAAAAAAAAAAAAAAAGAAAGTCTTTTCCTATGCCTATGTCTTGTAGGTTGCTCCCGAATTTTTCTTCTATCAGCTTCAGGGTTTCAGGTTTCAGGTTGAGATCTTTGATCCACTCGGAGTTTATTTTTGTACAGGGTGAGACATAGGGGTTTAATTTTGTTCTTCTACAAATGGTGATCCAGTTTTCCTAACACCATTTGCTGAAGATGCTCTCTTTCCTCCATTGAGCTTTTTTGGCCCCTTTGTCAAATATGAGGTGGCTGAAGTTATATGAGCTCAAGTTTGGATATTCAATTTTGTTCCATGGGTCTACATGTCTGTTTTTTTTGCCAGTACCAGGCTGTCTTTATGACTATATCCCTATAATACATCTTGAAGTCTGTTAAAGTAACCCCCCATATTGCACTTTTCACTCAGGGTTGCTTTAGCTATTTGGGGTCTTTTGTTTTTCCATATGAATTTAAGTTTTTTTTTCCCAAGTCTGTGAAAAAGCTCATGGTGATTTTGATTGGGATTGCATTGAATCTGTATATTAATTTGGGTAAAATGAACATTTTTACTACATTAATTTTTCCAATTCATGAGCATAGGAGGTCTTTCCATCTTTTGATGTCATTTTCTTTTTTTCCACAATGTTTATGGATAGATACAAGTATATAAAATCAGGGCATGAACATGCTTTGATAGATTGAGTAGACTTAATTTCAATATTATAATAAGGGAACAATTCAAATTCTCACCATTTGTTTCACACCCACAAAAACCACTTCAAGGGCATTAACAATCTCTCAAATCTGATCAGTTTTGTGCCAGTAAACCATGTTTCTTTTTAAAAAGACTTGTGCACTTGCCCAGGCTCAAGGATATTGAAATCTAGCACATAAAACCCATTACTAGAGGTAGAAATACAGGCAATATACTATTAGGACAACAACCATCAATTACAGTTAAGGATTTTCTGTAACAACCAAATGGATAATCTAATATTGCAACAACTCAAGTATTACTGAGCAAAGTGCATTTCGACAATATTTAGTGTTTCTATTCAGTTTTCTAACCTTGAACAGCCTATGATAACTGGCAGCAGAGAAGGTCCTTGCAATAGACTGCCTCTGCTTGAGAACCTATGATGTAATTATTGCATGCTGCTAATATACTATCTAAACATTGAAGATACTCCTAAAATATTTGATGGTAGACTATGATTAAGACATTACACTACAAACAAAAAAAAACTTATGCAGAAGGAAACCCTTACTGGCGTGCTTCTGCTTTAAATATTGTGCCCCCAAATGAAGTCCAGTAAGCACAAGTCCTGTCTTGATCCCCCTGCATTGGCCTCCATGATTCTGCCAAGGTAATTCAACAATGTCAGTCCATCTTCTGAGGAGGCTGAATTTCCATTAGCTACTTAGTTCACAAGCTGAGTATCTCAGCAGTCCTCAGTCCACATTGGAAGGCTAAAAATTAAAAAAGCTGTATCTCATGTCTTTGAGGAGTGCCTAAAACACTGGCATCTACAGAGCATATGTGCCTGCCTGTAAGAATTATAGACTGGCCAAACAATGGTGCTCTCTATTTTTTTCGTTTTGTCTTTTTACTAAGATCTCAAGTTTTGTGTCTGCATGACAGTTTCTCTGGTATTATTATTTATTTCTGGTTGTACTTTCCTTCTGGATGCTTAAGGCCATACAGATCAATCTCCTTCACAGTTTAAAAATTTTTTTTGTTGTAGCGGTCTTTGGTATCTTTGGTTAGGTTTATTCCTAGGTAATTTTATGTTATTGTGATGGGGAAGGTCTCCTTGTATTCCATCTCCAATTGTTTTTTGTTGGTGTAAGGAAAGGTTACTGATTTTTCTAGGTTTATTTTGTACCCCAACACTTTACTGAAACTTTTAATCATTTTTAGGAGTTTTCTGGTGAAGTTTTTAGCATCCCTTAAGTAAACTATCATGTCATTTGCAAAAAGGGATATTTTTACTTCCTCTTTTCTGATTAGTACTCCTTTAATTTCACTTTCTCACTTTATTGCCCTAGGGAAGATGTCAAGCACTATATTGAAGAGGAGTGGCTATAGTGGGCAGCCTTCCTGTGTTCCTGGTTTTAAAGGGAATGCTTCCAACTTTTCTCCATTCAGGATGATGTTAGCCGTGAGTCTCTTGTATATGGCTTTGATTACATTGAGGAATGATCCCTCCAGTCCATTTCCCTCTAGGACTGCATGAATGGATGCTGGAAAAAAAAAAAAAAGGAGTACTAATCAGAAAAGAGGAAGTAAAAGTTTCCCTTTTTGCAGATGATATGATAGTTTACATAAAAGATGCTAAAAACTCCACCAGAAAGCTCCTAGAAATGATTAAAAGTTTCAGTAAAGTGTTGGGATACAAAATAAACCTAGCTTTTTCTGCATTGATTGAGATGATTGCGTGGTTTTTGTCTTTCAGTCCATTCATGTGTTTTATGATATTTATTGATTTACGTTATGTTGACCCATCCCTGCATCTCTGGTATGAATCCAACTTGGTCATGATGGATGATCTTTTTGATGTGGGTCTGTATGTTATTTGCAAGTATTTTGTTGAGAATTTTTGCATCTGTGTTTGGAGCAACTATCCTTAAGCAACCCAAGAGAGAAATTAACCTAGACCAAGAATGCAAATGAAAAATTAGTTGAAAGGAAACAACACACTTCTCTCAATAATAACCTTAAATATTAATGGTCTAAATTCCCCAAGCAAAAGACATAGACTGGGAGAGTAGATTAGGAAAGAGAATCCATCTATATGCTGCCTCCAAGAAACACCAACCTGCAAAAGACCAGCCTAGGGAAGCCGTGATGCAGAGGATCTAGCTGTGCAGCCAAGTTGAGGCACCAGAACCCAAAGAAACAAACAAATCCACATGCCAAAGACACACACACACACACACACACACACACACACACAAATGGGAAAAGCTCATAGTAAATCCACACCAAACTCTACCAACCTTACAGAAGACTCCTACAATGAGATCTCCCTGGAAGGAAACCAAGACATGGACTTTAGAAAAACAATTGTGGACATATTCAAAGAAATTAGAGAACTAAGGGAAAAGAATGAAAAACCTAAGAAGTACGAAGATGGTGATAATGACAATCATTATCATTGGAAAGAATGATAATTCTGCTGGACGTGGTGGTGCGCGCCTTTAATCCTAGCACTTGGGAGGCAGAGGCAGGCGGATCTTTGTGAGTTCAAGGCCAGCCTGGTCTACAGAGTGAGTTCCAGGACAGCTGGGGCTACAGGGAGAC
>VZQC01008122.1:1691457-1756457 GCA_009823505.1 Rhizomys pruinosus
CCCAAAAAAAAAAAAAAAAAAAAAAAAAAAAAAAAACAGCAGAAAGGGAGCAACTAAACACTCTAACACTGCAGCTAAAAACACTTGAGAGACAACAACAAATGAACCCTAAACGCAACAGACAGGAAGAAATAACAAAAATCAGAACAGAACTCAATGAAATAGAAACAAAGAAAATAATGCAAAAAATCAATGACTCCAAAAGCTGGTTCTTTGAAAAAAATAAACAAAATAGACAGAGCTCTAGCCCAGTTAACCAAAGAAAGAGAGCAACTCCAAATCAATAGCATTCATGATGAAAGGGGAAACATCACAACAGATAAAGAAAAGATCCAGACAATCATATGAGAATACTTCAAAAACCTATATTCTACTAAATTTGAAAACCTAAGAGAAATGGATGAATATCTGAAATCCTGGGATTCACCAAAGCTTAATCAAGAAGAGACTGACAGTTTAAACAGACCCATAATGCTTGAGGAAATTGAAGATGTAATAAAAAACTCCCAACTAAAAAAAAGCCCAGGCCCAGATGGTTTCACAGCAGAATTCTATAAAACATTTAAAGAGGTCTTCAGTCATCACTACTCAAAACTTTTCAGAAAGATACAGAGGGAACTATCCCAAATTTCTTCTATGAAGCCAGCATCACTCTAACACCAAAACCAGGCAAAGACACAAAGAAGAAAGAAAACTATAGACTCATACCATTAAGGAACATAAATTGTTGAATTCTTTGATCATGTTTATGATTTCTCTTTTAAATTCTGTGTCTTGGGAACTCTAGGAAATTCGCTTTGTAGAACTCTTCTATAGTACTGGTGGTGTTTGGTGGGGAGATATTATTTGGGTTTTTCTTATTATTAATTTTGTGTTGTGATTTTGCATGTGGATTTCTTTTATTATTTATGATTCTGGTGTGAGACCCAAGACTTCCCTGGTTGACTTGAAGTCTGATTTTGTTTGTATACTTCATGTGCCTTGGTTGTTTTCTTATTTGGTATGAAAAGCTGGTTGGTATAAACTTCAGGTTCTCTCATTTGATTTTATATTGGAGGGATCAGGTGGTTCTTGGCCAGCTACTCCGGAGTTCTCAAAGAGGCCTATGTCAGGAGAATCAGTTCCTCTCAGGCTGAGCCTCTCTGACCAGCAGGCACAGCACAATTTGGGTAACTTACTAGATGGAGGCTGAATTCAAGGGCAAGGGAGCCTATCCTTGAAGCTGTGGGAAGAGCTGTATGTGGTTCCAATGTAGTAGGGATGGGGACCACGTGATTTGCAAAGTTCTAAGCCACTACTAAAGGGCAAAGAAGTCTAGCCCTGCAGCAGTGTGCAGAGTTGCAGATCATCTCAGTGTAGGGGGATGGGCAAAGCGATATTTGGAGAGCTCACCTCCATGCAGAGCTAAGAAGATAGTTGAAAAGTCTGGGGCACTAAGAGCAAAAACGTTTGCCCAGTGCTAGAAGGAGAACAGGATATGGGGTCCCAGAGATTGAAGTTGCCCAGGCTATAGCGGAAGCAAGGAGCAGTGGGGAGGGATCACACTTACCAGTGGAGAAGGCTCGGCTCAGGAATCCAAGGCTCTAACAGACTAGACTGAAAAATTGAGCTGATCTGAGTGCAGGGTATGAGCACACAGTGCACAGGTCTGAACTAAGAGGGTCATCCAGAGATGTGAGGTGCTAAGAGCCAAAACAGGCCTGTGCCCAAGACCAGAAGGAGAACAGGACACACGGGGTTGGGGAACCTGGAGTTGCTCAGGCTGTAGGGGTGTCAAGGCGCAGTGGGCGGCATCAGACTGTTTAAAAAGAGATCAGATGTTTCAAAAGAAAAAGGAATGCTGGGGCTGGAGAGATGGCCTAGCGGTTAAGAGCACCGACTGCTCTTGCAGAGGACCCGGGTTTGATCCCCAGCACCCACATGGCAGCTAAGAACAGTCTGTAACTTCAATTCCAGGAGAACTCCGGTTCCAGGGGAATCCGACACCCTCTTCTGACCTCCGCGGCATTGCACGACACGGGTGCACAAACCTGCATGCAGACAGTACATTCATACACATAAAAAATGAATAAAATTTAAAAAAATTTAAAAAGAAAAAGGATTATTATCTGAAATTTAAGCTTTGTATGTATTTTTCCACAGCTAGGACTTGCCATCTTTGGATTTTGCTTTCTCTCTTCTCCTAGAGAAGAAACGAAACCTGACAGCAGCTAAGGCCAGGTCCTTGGAGCTGTTACTCTATAATATAGTAATTTAGTGAGGCAGACAATGGTTGGAGTCAACTTTTATGAGGAAGCTGTTCACGTTTTCCTCTGATACAACTTTTCCATTCAGAGGTTTTATGACAGCTAGAGTCTCTATGGACTGATAAACTATACAGAGACTGGTATTTTAAATAAGACATCCTTTATTAGTAAATCACAGCAATCTGATAATAAAAACATCTGCCTGTAATGGGCCAACTCTGCAAACTGCTCAAGTCTAGAGAACAAATACTCATTTGAAAGAACTCACTGTTTCATGCTACCATGCCAAATTTTACTTTCAGACAGAAAGTCTGAAGCTGATTTTTTTGTTGGTGTTTTGAGTCAGGGTCTCCCGAGCTAACCTTCAACTTGTTTTGTAGCCCATCATGGTTTCAAACTCATGATGTTGTAGCTTCAGCTCCCAAGTACTGGGACTATGGGGATGCACCCACATACCGAGCAAGTCTATTTTTTAAATCCATCTATACAATGAGGCATTTTATAATTTTTTTCTCCACTACTGGCAACCAAATAAAAAAATTGAAGTCTCATTAGTTTTAATAAAGGATAATAGAATCACTGTCAAAAGTCACTTAGGAATTTTCACACTTGGTATCCTGTTGCTGCTCTGTATTCACAATAGCAAGAATGCCTGAGCTTTAGCCTGTTGTCATGCTAGGCAATCTGTTGTATAGGCAATCTGTAAAGGATTGCATGCAAGGAATTTACACAGGACAGGAAGTATTCCCTCCATTTTAACATTGAATAAGCTTCCAAAGCAACATAGTAATGAAAAGGTGATTGGGAAACTTCAACTCACAGATCTGAGATCAGACCCCAACACTTTCAAACACTATTACAAAGAAAACATTACACATCTATTATAATCAGTGACAACCTTCACTTAGGCCACATAAAACAGCTATGAGTTAATAAACAGCCAGAAAGGGCACTAAAGAAAACTCATTTAAATAACACAGAGCATTTGAGGAGCCTATCTATACGTATGAGCCATATTTCCACTTTTATTTTGGGAATATTTTAAAAGCTAAACAAGAAACTAAATGGATAATTTTACAGACCAAATCTTGGTAAATATTGCCTGTTATGCTAAGTACTTAGAAAGATTTTTAGCATGTCTATAAAGGAGATATTCTTTGTTTCCTTTATAAAGACTCAAAGGATTCTGAGCATCAAGAGGCAAAGCCAGGACTGGAGAGACAGCTCAGTGATTAAAAGCACTGGCTGCTCTTGCAGAAGACCCAAATTCAGTTCCTAGCACACACGTAGTAGCTAACAACCAGCTGTAACTCTAGGTCCAGGGGATCTGACACCCTTTTCTGGCCTCCATGGGCATTGTATGATACAGATACACTTACATATATGGAGGCAATATACTTATACACATAAAATTATAATAAAATAAAAGAGGTTGAGACAGCAGGGTTGCTGTAAATTCAAGGCCAGACTGAGCTATTTATACTGTCTTCCACATGAGCTACAAGTGTGAGATCTTGTCACAAAAATTAATCAAAACAGAGACTGGAAAGATGGCTTAGTGATTAAGAGCACTGGCTGTTCTCACAGTAGACTTGAGTTTGATTCCCAGGACCCAAACAGCAGCTAACAACAATCTATAACACCAGTTCCAGGGGAATCTGACACCCTCTTCTTACCTCTTTCCAGGCTTTGCACAACTTACATACATGGAAACAATACAGTCACACATATAAAAATAATAAATAAAATAAAAATTTAAATTAATCAAAAAAATAAACAAGCAAACCCTTGAAGGAAATAAAGAGAAAAATATGCATGTTTAACTAGTATCAGACTTCTAATTATGTCAGCTAATTATTTTATTTTATTTATTATTTTTAATTTATGTGTTTGAGTGTATTGCCTGCATGTATGTAAGTGCAGCTGTGACCTGCAATCCCCACAGAGGACAGAAGAGGTGTTGGATCCTTTGGAACTGTAGTTACAGATGGTTATTGAACACTATATGGGTGCTGACAATTGAATCCTGGTCCTCTGTAAGAGCACCCATTGCTCTTAACTGCTGAGCCATCTCTCTAGCCCATTACATCTATTTCTTTAACTGCTGATTCATTACCAGGTTATGAGACTTTTGTGTTACATCCTGTTACCACCAATGAGAGTCCTGGCCACTGACCCAAGCAGAATGGAATCACCAAAGAAAATCAAAGCCATGGTTTCTGAGGAGCCTATACTTCAAAATGCTTTCTGTCTATGCCTGGATGAACAACTTTTTCTAGTCATAAGAATTTCCTTCTTTGGGGCTGGAGGGATGGCCTAGCGGTTAAGAGCGACGACCGCTCTTGCAGAGGACCCGGGTTCGATCCCCAGCACCCACATGGCGGCTGAGAACCGTCTGTGACTCCGGTTCCAGGAGAACTCCAGTTCCAGGGGAATCCGAGACCGTCTTCTGACCTCCGCGGCATCGCACGACACGGGTGCGCAGACCTGCATGCAGACCATACATTCATACACATAAAAATAAGAATAAATAAATTAAAAAAAAAGAATTTCCTTCTTTGCAAACTGATGAGTACCAATGCTTTGAGATTTCATCCGTTTTGCACATAGCCAGTGCATGACGTGTAGTTTACGACCATAGTCATTACCAGCTTCTGAACTTACCCTACTTAATAACTCAAATTTTTCTAGTAAAATGTTCATCAGTCCATTTTACACTTTTCTTCTTGGCCATTCTCCAGACGCCCTTCTCACACAGGAAGAATATTCTATTTAGAAGGTGGGGCTATGAAATATGTACCATGGGAAAAAAAATCTCTGAGTGGGGCTGGAGAGATGGCTCAGAGGTTAAGAACACTGGCTGGTCTTACAGAGGACCAGAACTTAGTTCCCAGAACCAGCATGGTAGCTAACTCCAGTTCCAGGGGATCTGATGCCCTCTTCTGACTTCTGCAGGCATTGCATGACATGGGTGTACTTAACATACTTGCAGGCTATACATTCATACACAAAAAAATAAAAATAATAAATAAAATATTAAAAAATAAAATAAAATAAATTTCTGAGGTCTGCATCATTTGGCTTGGAAGGAGCTGTGTTCTGTGTGGGACTTTCCATGGGGTAAGCAAGCCATTACTGGCCCCTTTCTTATATATGATTCAGAAATGCCAGGGAATTAGCTAGTAGCCTAGTGAGTTTCATTTGAATGGGTCACTTATTTCTGCTAAATGTGTGATTAGGAAAAGCAGAAGAGTCTCAATAAGCAGGAAACCATGAAAGCTTAGAGAATATAGAACAGTTTCAGAGAAAAGCTGTGAGTTATTCAAGTTTTCCAGTGAAGCAATGAGGATGGTGTTAAACAAGGAAAAAACCATTGAAGATGGTTCTCAAATAACATGAGAAAGAGATTACTAGTTCAGTGTGCCAGAAATTGAATGCTTTGTTCCAAATTCACAATGCTGTGAGGTGATCATCTTCTGATATCATGTTCCTGATAATGGGAGAGAGATCCTGAAGTGCAAGAGTTTGCCTAAGAGCACAAAGTGTGGAAGTGGTAAAAGTAGAACTCACCCTTAGGAAGTCTGACTCCTGAGCGTTCACTCCCACATATAGCCATACTTGTGTGCCTAAGCAATTAATCCAGGAAATGAGAGCCATACTTTAGGAACTGAGGAAAGACTTACTCTCTAGCAAGAGCAAAACCCTACCAGGTTTATGCTACATAAACAAAGATATGAGGGCCATGAGGAGACAAAGTTATTGCTATGTAGGCATTTCTAGTCCTCTCTTTCCTCTGATCTTTGAATAGGGCAAGGACAAAAGAATGAGTTCTCATAAAATAAGCTACCAGAGAAGAAGAATTATGCTCACCACAGGGACTTTAATACAACACAGAGAATGTGGGAGCTGTGATCATCATAAGAAGAGAGAGGGAAGAGCTTAGACTAGAAGTTGACGGTGGGCAAAGATCCAGGGAAAGTCCTGGCATCACGGAGGAGTAAGATTAAAGTAGAATGAACACAAAATTTACCGTCCACACTGTGGCATCTGTGAGTGGAAAAAGGCACTATTACTGATTAAGATGAGTCAACAGGTACGACGCCTGGACACTTGATCACTAACTAAAGCCCCTCTGATTACCCTTTGGTGTTGCCACTGCCTGCTGAGATTAGGTGAAGTCTGTTCTGGAGCTTGGACAGGCTAGAGAATTCAAGAGGAATCTGATAAGAGTGGATGTGTACAAAGTGTTTGGGTCCAATTTAAAGAGATAAGATTAAAATTCCTGTTTGGCCTATGTTCCTTTAAATGCAAAACCATTCCAGAGCTGGACTAGTAGGTCACGGTTCCCGAGTTTTACTGGGGTTTGTACATGAAAGACTCCACACAATACATGTGGACATAATCAGAACGAGGCTGGTAGAGGCTGAGTGGATGAGATCCATGTGAAACAAGCTTGGGAAAATAAAAGCACTTATGAGGATCCAAACATGGAGAGTAAGCAGGCAGCTTAATTTGCAAGGTTCTTATGTTACCCCCACAGCAAGTTTTCTGGGAGGATACGTGCTGAATTAAGAACGATGAGACTGATCATCAAGGAGCCTATGTTTACACAACTTATAAACAGCTATGCAGTTTGGCTTCACACAGAGGGAAACATAATTCAGAGAATGAAAGTTTGTTTAGAATGCAGCATAGCTCTGTATTCCAGGTTGTCCCCTCCTCCCCTAAGCAGCAGGGCTTCGGGGCTCCTTTCCCATCCTGCCATAACTACAGTTCAGCACTCCTCTCTGCCAGAAGGTCAGGAGACTGCTTTTTATATATACACCAAGGACTTTCTCCTGTAGGTTTGGCATTCAGCATCTCTGAGGCAGAAGATCCAATTTATTCTTGTACTTGGGAGTTTGTGTTGGGAAGAGTATTTGTGTCAGCAAGCCTCATGTGCTTCTCATTAGCCTGCAGAATAGCTGTACTTCGATCAAATGCTTATCCCTTGTCCAGTAGCTATGATCAGGGTTGTGGGGTGACAGTAAGTAGAATGTGATTACTAGTGGAATAAGGTCAGCAACCTCTCAGATGATCTATGACTTCTGCAGCTGCTCCTCATCTTCTTTTTAAGGTCATGCTCCTCTGCCCAGGGATTAAACTTTGGGTTTCCTTGAGGCTGAGGGTCAGGCCCTCTTTTTCCAAAATTTTCTTTCTCCCTGTAATCTCTGCCAAGTCCATTGCTGCAGTGCCTGGGCCTGATTTCTGTAAACATGGACCAATGGGTTCCAAATGCAGTAACTTTTACTTAGATCTCTCCTTTGAATCCTATGTCTGACACTGACTACCAAGCTGAAATTTCCACTTTTATATCTCAAAGGCAAATATTCTATACTTAATATACATTTGTCTGGCTCAAGCCTGTTTGTCTTTTAGCACATGCTTCCTTGGTGAATATCTCTGTCTATTCAGTTGCAAAAGCTGTAAAATTATGAACGAGGCTTAACATATCCTTCTACCTCCATGTCATTGTCAATCTACTTCCTTGCTCTACCAATCTCACATTCTCAGCATCTCTTTTTCTACTCCAGGAATCACCCTAGTTCACACTGCAGTTTTATTAATCTCCTGGGTAACTGCAGCCTAACATGCTGCCCTTTGTCTAGTCTGGCTTCTTTTTAATCCATTCTCAACACCACAGTTACCATGGGCTTTACAAAAGACAGCTCTTACCATACCCTGCCCTGATAACCCTCCCAATTCACTATCCCTCTTGGAACCAAGAGAGAAACTTTAATATCCAATATATGCCCTACATATCCAATCCAGGCCCATCTATTTCACACCTTCATTTTGGTACTATTCTTTGTTCTGGATATACTGGCTCCATTTCAAAGCCCTAACTGCAGAATTGTTCTTGCTAGATAGAGCTCAGTGAGCAGATCCCTGCCATGGAAAGGTCTCCACCACACCTGTTCCATGATAGCTCCTACTATCTATGGCCACATCACCCTGAACATGTCCATCTTGTCTGATAGCTCTGACCCAGATGGAACACCTAGCAACAGCTTTTTTTTTTTCCAGATTCATAAATGGCTACCTTCTCACTGTGTACCTATGACAAAAGCTGAAAGTGACCACTTCTAGAAGTTCACTAATCCTATTCATAATGACTCTACCCTTATGACATATTTCCTACCCCATAACGATATTTCCAAAAACAACACATGGGAGATTAGAGTTCACCATATGAATCTCAGGCATATAAACACTATTTGTTGCAAATGTTATAAAGCATGTTTATAATTCAAAGCAATCTAGCATGTTTATTATTCAAAGGATCCTGGTTTCTTCTTTTTTTAAATTTTTTAATTTAATTTTATTTATTTTTGTATGTGTATAAATGTACTGTCTGCATGCAAGTTTGTGCACCCATGTCGTGCAATGCCACGGAGGGTGCAATGCCAAGAGGGTGTCGGATTCCCCTGGAACTGGAGTTCTCCTGGAATTGGAGTTTCAGACGGTTCTCCGCCTCCATGTGGGTGCTGGGGAACAAACCCGGGTCCTCTGTAAGAGTGGTCGGCGCTCTTAACCGCTAGGCCATCTCTCCAGCCCAACCTAGTTTCTTCTTAACAAAAGCAAAAATCCAAAGCAAAACAAAACAAAAAACCTGAATCAAACTCTAAAGATAACTCATTGTAACATTAGTATGGCATTAACAAAGAACAGTTCCTATATTCCAAAATACATTATTAAACTGGAAGAAGAAAAGGGCAGCCTAAGCTTCAAACTGAATGTGGAGAAAAAGTATTTTGAAAAGCACAGAACAGGGGCTGGAGAGATGGCCTAGCGGTTAAGGTCACATGAGTATATGACTCGAAAAGAGAAATATAAATGGTAAAGTCTTGCTAGTATTGTTAAATAAGACATTGCAAAATAAAATTATGTAATATTAGTTTTTCACTTCTACTAAAAATTATTCAAATAAATGAGAACATTCAATGCTGCTTTAAGTGCTGGAACAAAGGGCCGCTTGAGTCATCTATGCAGTAGTAGAAATAAAGTAGTTCGGTAATTCTGGAAGTGAATCAGAAAATGTCCACATTTCAAATATCAGTATATTATCTGATCTAAAATTTTTAACTAATAACTAATTGAAAGGCATAAAATTACTGCTATTGAGGATGATTTCAGTAATGTTTATGATGGAAAATTTTGAAAACACACTAAAGTTGAAATAAACTGGTTAAATAAATCATTGTGGAAAATTTTACCAAATAAATCACACATGTTTTAAAAACACTAAATATACTTTTATTTTGTAAATTTTATTTTATAAATTTATGTTTTTAGTGCTTTTAAAATGTTTGATTTATTTGATAAAATGCACATTTTACTACTTATTTGGCATTTTCCAAAGATCTGTATCTATTTAGTAGTGATCATGCACTATCTATTTAAGCATGCACTAAGAGGTCTCAAGAAAATTTACCCAAAGTAACAATGGCTATTTCTGGGCAGTGAGATTATTAATGATTTCCACTTCTGTTCTTTTCTATGATACTTATTTTCTTTTGCATGCAAAACTACTCTTGTGAGAGGAATTTAGTAGGAATTTAATCAATAGGTTTTAAAATCACAAAGCTAAGTTATTCTGTGTCTGTTTAAAGCTATATCCTGCTACTTCTGATGTCCACTTTTTTTAAAGATGAAACTTTCCATGCTTTGGAGACTAATATAACTCTAGCCTGCCATCTAGTGCTAAGAACTTGAGATGTCTTAAGGATGATGTCAGTAGTCAAAAAGAGTCTCAAGTATTCCATTTTACAATTCTATAGGCAGTTTGAACAGAACAAATATTTCCTTAAAAGAGGCACGGAGATTTCTCCTGAGTCAATTCTCAAGTTAAAAACTCTAACATACTTAATATTTATGACGGAATCCGTGAGCTCTGGCGGGGGGCAGAGGGGCATGAAGGGTGGGCATGGATGGAGGAATGAGTCTAAATTTGATTAAGAAATGTTGTATGAAATGCACTCAATAAAAATTAAAAAGTTAAAAAAACTCTAACATAAGTTTGCCTTTCAATTCAATGATAGGGAATTGAAATACTTTCAAAAGAATATCCAAGAGCCAACTGGTTAAACACTAACAAATAGTTTAGGAAAGAAGGCTAGCTACGTCTTTATCAAACCACATACACACACACACACACACACACACACACACATAAGCGCGTCTGCGCTTCTACATTACTGCTGTATCCCCCAACACTTAAAGAAGCTAAGAATCAACCAATTTCTTCAAAACATTACAGAAACAAAGATTCTATCTGAAGACACATCTCAAAGCCTCTAACAAGCAAAAAGAGTAAATAGCAGATCTTTTTATTTCTATATTACCCACCTAAACCATTATTGCAAGAGGAATTGATAGTTTGGCTCCACAAGCATCTGGAAAGTGCTTATTCAGTGTGACTAAAGCAAAACCAAACATCAGTCAGGCAAAAATACATATTGTAAGCCTGAGGCTCTTTATGCCTGGGTTTTAAAGTTATGTTGAAAATATTCAACATGTTAGGAAACAATAGTTTAAAAGGATCACAATAGCTCTGCTATCAGGAGCTTACAGTTAAGTCATTCTCTGAACTAAAAGAGACTTTTCCTATTTGAAACATAGTATCAATTATCTCTGAAGTTTTCCTGCCCCACGACTAATTATTTGCTTTCTAGAAATTTATTCTAAAACTATATATATTGAGTAAGTTGGAAATGACTTAAATGACCAACCATTAAGTTTGGGTAAGAAATATTTATGCAATATAATAGTATATAGTTCTATAAAATGATATATCAAAGTCTTTTAAATAGATTTTGCAAATAGCCATAATCTCAAGTGAAAGGGTAAGAAAATAATACTGTACAAAAGATCAAAAACTCTTTCGTAACTAAAGCAACGACTGCCCTCTCAGTTACACTTGAACAATATCCAAGGAGTATAGGAGGACTAGTTACCATAACCGACAGAATTCCTTAAGGCAAGTCCCCAACACTTTAATCAATGCACAGATAACCAGGTTCCTTCCAAGTCTTTAGAATGGAAATCAGCACAGACCTAGCAGAACTGGCATATGAAACCTACATCATTCAAAATGAGGCAGAACTAGATGAGCTTGAACAGTAATAAATTCCCTATCTATCATGTAACTACACATTCAGGCAATGGTATTTGCTCAAATCCCAACTCTAGGTTTTGAAATATTTTAAGGTACTGAATGGCCAAGCAAATCTTGTTTCTGTGTCTATAAAACAGAACATTTTGCCAGTTTTTTTATCATGATTTTCAGTCTTAATAGTCTTACATTGGCTCTTCTGTGCCTGTATTGATTAGAGTTATATGTGTCTTTGCCAAAGAGCTAAAGAATGATCCAACTTGGCATATAAGTTGGTTATCAGAGATTCCAAAGTAACAGTCAAGAAGAAAAATCATTAAAAAGTGTCTTCCCAACAAAATATTTTGATCTGTTCTTATAGTCTCCTTATCCATAAAGCATAGCTTTACTTGATGTAGCTTAATGAAAATACATCCATTCATAACAGTCATTGATTTAAGAATGCATACTGAATATGTACTATGTAAGGGGCTGTCCAGGGATAGAATGGCGAAGAAAAAGTACTAACCAACAATGCCCTTATTAACCTTACAGAACACTAAGGAGATAGCCATGCGTAATAATGGGCAAATATAAGTATCATTAGAGTAGTGACAAGGCCAGGGACAAGGAAGACTTACTGGAGGAAGTAATATTCCATTAGCAAGTAGCACAAAACGGAGCAGTTGTTGACTAGGGAAAAGACAGTGGAGACAATAGCATTTCCAGAGGCCAGAGTAAGCTGAGACAGAAGCTAGCGTACCTGCAGAATAGAAAAGGCCAGCACGGGATGGAACGGTCCCTGGTGATGGGACATTGGGTTAGCGGTAGGTGGGCACGAGAGGCCAAATGACAATTGCAGTCTTTGTCCCAAAAGTCGGAAATTCCCATCAGGAATCTCTGCCTCCATCCTCTCTCTCCCTTCTTGAGAAACACTTTTTAAAATCTAGTCATATTTCCCATTATCTTTAGAAAATGAACAGGTAGTAGTAAATGAGTACTAAGGTTTTGTTTCCATCCATAAACTATATATATAATTATATATATAATATATATATATATGTATTTACCTGGCTTGTAGTTTACTTAAGCTTAAATTGAAAAATGATTAGGAAGATTCTCAAGGAGCTATTGTGATCAGGAAACCATAAGAAGCTTGAGCTTGCACTGCAAAGCAAGTATTCACAAGAACCTGGCAAAGGAAACAGTCAACAACAGAATGGAACACTCTCTACAACCATTATTATTTCCATAGTATAGAATGCAATGTAGTCAGATGCAAGAGAAGTTTCAACAACATAACCAATAAACTCGAAGTCTTCATACACTAAAATGTATTTGGAATGATGCTAACGCTATTCAGGTATTTTCAGTTCCTTTTTCCTAGTCACAGCCTTTTCTTTTAGCAAAATAGGTTCTAATAAGCCAAGAACATGTTTTAGAATCTTGTGCCACTTAGAACAATGCACTTTCCAGCTTGGAGATTTCATCTTGTTTTCATTTTAACTCCATTCATGTCTTTTTGTGCAGTTTTGAAAAGAGCTCAGTCTCTCTTCTTTTTTCTTTCTGATTTATTTCCTCATGTTTCATTTTGGTTAGAAATGTCAAGAGTGATACCACCAGTATCAAGTGACAATTCAGAAGAAGGCAATTAAACATCTCTATAGAAGTCAATCAAACATAAATAATAATTACCACCTACTTGCTTTTAGGGTGTTCTTGTCACTAAATTCAACAGAAATCTTTCAGAATGTGAAATGTATTACATGTGGAGAACACAGTGAGTTTGGTGAAATAGCATTTCATTTCTTCCTGATTATAACATATCTCAAACAAGAACTTAGGATTTAATAGCTGAATTGAAAGCAAAACAAATTTTCTTATATTTTTCAATTTTGTGTGGGTGCTTGATTCAATTCTTATTGCTTTTGTTTGGTAAAGGAGAAAGGATATTTCCTCTGTGTTAAAGAATTTGAAGTTAAAATTCAGAAAGTTTTGACTTTTCCAGATCTAAAGAAAAATAAATATATTAGACAGAATGAAAATGTCATTTTTTCTTTAAAATCCGAATATTTCAAAATGCAAGAAAAACTTTAAACATGAAGAAATAATAGTAAAGTTTCTTGGTTATTGAATTCTAAACTTCTAAAATAATATTCTTATTGAGTCTTTGGGAATTTCATACAATGTATTTGGATTCTATTCAGAGGCCCTCCCCAGTCTCCTACTGGTCCACCCCCATTTCCTTTCCCCTTTTACATTCTATATCCTCTGCTTTTGAAATTATTAAATTATTTTTATGTGTGTGAGCATTTTGCCTGCATGTATGTAAGTGCACCATGTACACATAATAGCCATGGAGGCAAAAGAGGGCATAAGATCTCCTAGAACTGGAGTTACGGGAGTTGTTTGCTACCATGTGTCATCAAATTTGAGTCCTCTGTAAGAGCAGCCAATGTTCTTAACTGCTGAGCCATCTCTCCAGCCCCCTCTATTGTTATTTAGGGCCTATCAAGTCTATTTTCTGTTCCACACATGCTCTTGGATATGGGTCAATTTCCTGGAGCCTGGTCAGCATCACATCCTTCAAGAAACTGACTTGCCCTCTCCCTGCATCTATAAATTGCCATTAGCCGGGCATGGTGGCACATGCCTTTAATCCTCGCACTTGGGAGGCAGAGGCAGGCGGATCTTTGTGAGTTCAAGGCCAGCCTGGTCTCCAGAGTGAGTTCCAGGACAGCTGGGGCTACAGGGAGACCCTGTCTCAAAAAGACCAAAAAAAAAAAAAAAACAAGACAAAAAAATTCATGCTTGTACTCAAGGGGGTTCACTGATTGCTAAGAAGCCAGTTTAAGAACCTCTGCTTGGGCTGGGTGTGGTGGCGCACACCTTTAATCCTAGCACTCACTCGGGAGGCAGAGGCAGGCAGATCTTTGTCAAGGCCAGCCTGGTCTCCAGAGTGAGTTCCAGGACAGCTGGGGCTACAGGGAGACCCTGTCTCAAAAAGACCAAAAAAAAAAAAATTACCAATAGCTCCTCAGCAAGTGCTGGGGCTTCCTGCCCATCTTCCACTCCATGCTGGGACTTTGTCTGGCTTGGGCTTACCAGATAGGTCTTGTGTGTGCTGTTACAAGTGCAGTGGTCTCATATGTGGACCTGTCCTGTTGTGTCTGGAAAAAAACAACACCTTTGCCATTTAGGGCAAAGCCCTCTGCAATCTCTTATTTTCTGCATATTGCAGATCTCTGTGATAAACACGTTATGCTATAAGAAGCTCCTTTGGTGAGAGTTGAGAGATGCACAACTCTGTGGTTATAACAGTAAGTCATTATGAGTCAGTTTAATATTGTGTCTTAAACAGACATATGCTAAGTGCAGAATGTTAGTAGCAGGGCCTCCCCTATGATTAGTGACCTGTCTAGAAATAGGCTCCACACCTTGATAACAGAGCCAGGTATGGGCTTTACTTGAAAAGCAGGCCATAAATCCAGAGAATGGATGGTTATTCCCATAACATCCAGACCACCATTTCACCAGTGGACACATCTTGCCAGGCCACAGGTTAACATAGTTCTCAGGGTTCACAGCTGGGTAAGATTAATTCTCTTTCAGTAGCATGCATAACACCTTCCAGCTCTATGAAAGTTAGACAGTAGAGATGGATTTGAGGACAGTTCCAGCTTGATTTCTCCTTCTTTGTTCTGACTTAAAACTCTGTCTAGTACCTTTAGCAATCATGGCTAATCATCACATTCAAGAAGGCAAACAAAACCAATCGCAATGGCCATTATTTATGAGGGTCTGTGGGATACCCCTAGCTAACACCTCTGAAAGAAGGTGTCCATTCTCGCCCCCCCCCCCGCTTATAGGGTAATTCCATTTAAATTCTTTATATCGCCAGACAGGTGCATGGAGTCAGTGAGATGCCAGAGAGGCAAGGTGGACATGCCTTGAGTCTTGTGGGACTCGACACCCACCCCTGGAAGTCCCAGCTTGGGCTCCAGACAGGCCCATGGAGTCAGTGAGGTGCAGACCTGCCTTGACTCTTCAGGGCCTAAGGGTGCACGGGCCAAAGTAACAACACAACCACACACCCCCAACCACCACCACCACCACCACCACCCCACCCCCAGTCAACCTGGTGGAGCTGTGGTGCAGAGGACCTAACAGGAGCAGCATTGGTGATTATAATCTGTGCAGCCAACATTGAGGTGCCAGAATCCAGAAACAAATAAACAGACAAATCCACATGTCAAAGCCACAAAGGAAAAAACAAGATGGGAAAAGCTCATAATAAATCCACACCAAACTCTACCAACCCTACCGAAGATCCCTACAACAAGATCACTGAGTAAAGAAGCCAAGACACTGACCTTAGAAGAACAACTATAGACATATTCAAAGAAATTAGAGAACTAAGGGAAGAGAATGAAAAACTCAAGAAGGTCCTAGAGGGAGATAATGACAAATATTGGAAAGAACTAAAGGGAGAAAATGACAAACTCCAGAAGGAAGTGGAAACACTGAAAAGATCCCAGGCCAAAATGAAAAAGGAAAATGACCAACAAACCAAGGAGCTACAAGATAACAATGACAGGCTTCAGAGGGAAGTGGAAAATCTAAAGAAATTACAGGATGAAATGAAAAAGGAAATTGAACATTCATCCAATCAACAGGAAAGGATGGGCAAAAGCCTCAGAAGCAGAATGGAAGAAGCAGAAAAAAGAATATCAGACCTGCAGGATAATACAGAGCAACTAGAAAGCTCAAGTAAAGATTATGAAAAAATTTAAAAACACAAAAGTGGAACAACCAGGAAATATGGGACACTATGAAAAGACCAAACTTCCACATCATAGGGATAGAGGAAGGAGAAGAATCCCAAGTCAACACTATTGGCCAGATCTTCAACAGGATAATAGAAGAAAATTTCCCCAAACTGAAAAAAGAACATCCCATACAAATACAAGAAGCACAGAGAACACCAAATAGACAGGACCAGAAAAGAAACTCCACACACCATATGAATGTTAAAACACTAGATGCTCAAAACAAAGACAAAATACTGAAAGACACAGAGAAAAACAACAAGTTACATATAAGGGAAACCCATCAGAATCACAGCTGACTTCTCAGTCCCAGCTATGAAAGCTAGAAGAACGAGGACCAAAGAATTCCCTGTGCTAAACAACTTAAGATGCTAACCTAGAGTACTATATACAGGGGAAAATGTCAGTTATAGTTGAAGGAGAAAGAAAAATCTTTCACGACATGAACAAGATGGAAGAATACATGTCTAAGAAACCAACACTTCAGAAAATCCTCAAAGCAAATCAAAGAACAGAGGAAAGGAGCAACTATCCCTAAGGAATTAAAGAGAGAAATCAACAAAAGCATAACAGAGTAAACACAAACCTAGACCAAAAATGCAAACAAAAAATAAGGTGAAAGGAAGCAACACACATCTCTCATTAATAACCTTAAATACTAAGGGTCTAAACTCCCAAATCAAAAGACATAGACTGGGAGAATAGATTAGGAAACAGAATCCTTTTATATGCTGTCTACAAAAAAAACCCATCCCACCCTCAAAGACAGATACCACCTTAGAGTGAAAGGATGGAAAAAATATTCCAAGCAAATGGTATCAAGAAACAAGCTGGAGTGGCTATTCTACTATCAGACAAAATAGATCTCAAAGTAGAACTAATCAAGAGGCATAGAAGGCCATTACATCTTTGTCAAAGGAACAATTAACTATGAAGACTTCACAATCCTAAATGTCTATGCCCTAAACTCTGGTGTACTAACTTTATAAACACTACTCTGCAGGACTTCAAGGCACAGATTAATGCTAACACACTAAGGCTCCCACACTAAATGGGAGACTTCAACACCCCACTGAGCCCCTTGGATAGATCAACAGGACAAAAAATAAACAGAGAGACATCAGAACTGAACAATACAATACACCAAATGGACCTCACAGACATCTACAGAATATTCCACCCAAACACCAGAGAATATAATTTCTACTCAGCACCTCAAGCATTCTATCAGACCACGGTGCAATCCAGCTCAATATGAGCACTAGAATAAGCCCAACTAGCTACAAGAACACATGGAGACTAAACAACACCATCCTGAATAATGAATGGGTCAGGGAAGAAATAAAGAGTGAAATAAAAGTATTCATGGAACTGAATGAAAAAGATAATACAATACAACAAAACTTGTGGAATACTTTAAAGGTAGTCTGGAAAGGGAAATTTATAGCCCTAAGTACCCACATCCAAAAAACAGAAAGGGAACAAATAAATGATCTAACACTGCAGCTAAAAACACTTGAGAGACAACAAAAAATGAACCCTAAACCCAAAAGACAAGAAGAAATCACAAAAATCAGAGCAGAAATCAGTGAAATAGAAACAAAGAAAACAAAACATAGAATCAACAAGTCCAAAAGCTGGTTCTTTGAAAAGATAAACAAAATAGACCTCTAGCCAGTCCAGTTAACAAAAAAAAAAAAAAACTCCCGCCTAAAAAAAGCCTGGCCCAGATGGATTCACAGTAGAATTCTATAAAACATTTAAAGAGATCTTACAACCATTACTACTCAATCTGTTCAGAAGGATACAGAGGGAATTCTCCCCAATTCCTTCTTTGAAGTCAGCATCACCCTAATACCAAAACCAGGCAAAGATACAACCAAAAAAGAAAGCTATAGACCCATCTCATTACAGAACATAGATGCAAAAATTCTCAACCAAATACTTGTAAATCACATACAGACCCACATCAAAAAGATCATNCAGTCAGGCAAAAATACATATTGTAAGCCTGAGGCTCTTTATGCCTGGGTTTTAAAGTTATGTTGAAAATATTCAACATGTTAGGAACAATAGTTTAAAAGGATCACAATAGCTCTGCTATCAGGAGCTTACAGTTAAGTCATTCTCTGAACTAAAAGAGACTTTTCCTATTTGAAACATAGTATCAATTATCTCTGAAGTTTTCCTGCCCCACGACTAATTATTTGCTTTCTAGAAATTTATTCTAAAACTATATATATTGAGTAAGTTGGAAATGACTTAAATGACCAACCATTAAGTTTGGGTAAGAAATATTTATGCAATATAATAGTATATAGTTCTATAAAATGATATATCAAAGTCTTTTAAATAGATTTTGCAAATAGCCATAATCTCAAGTGAAAGGGTAAGAAAATAATACTGTACAAAAGATCAAAAACTCTTTCGTAACTAAAGCAACGACTGCCCTCTCAGTTACACTTGAACAATATCCAAGGAGTATAGGAGGACTAGTTACCATAACCGACAGAATTCCTTAAGGCAAGTCCCCAACACTTTAATCAATGCACAGATAACCAGGTTCCTTCCAAGTCTTTAGAATGGAAATCAGCACAGACCTAGCAGAACTGGCATATGAAACCTACATCATTCAAAATGAGGCAGAACTAGATGAGCTTGAACAGTAATAAATTCCCTATCTATCATGTAACTACACATTCAGGCAATGGTATTTGCTCAAATCCCAACTCTAGGTTTTGAAATATTTTAAGGTACTGAATGGCCAAGCAAATCTTGTTTCTGTGTCTATAAAACAGAACATTTTGCCAGTTTTTTTATCATGATTTTCAGTCTTAATAGTCTTACATTGGCTCTTCTGTGCCTGTATTGATTAGAGTTATATGTGTCTTTGCCAAAGAGCTAAAGAATGATCCAACTTGGCATATAAGTTGGTTATCAGAGATTCCAAAGTAACAGTCAAGAAGAAAAATCATTAAAAAGTGTCTTCCCAACAAAATATTTTGATCTGTTCTTATAGTCTCCTTATCCATAAAGCATAGCTTTACTTGATGTAGCTTAATGAAAATACATCCATTCATAACAGTCATTGATTTAAGAATGCATACTGTAATATATGCTTTTTTACTATGTAAGGGGCTGATCCAGGGATAGCAAGGCGAAGAAAAAGTACTAACCAACAATGCCCTTATTAACCTTACAGAACACTAAGGAGATAGCCATGCGTAATAATGGGCAAATATAAGTATCATTAGAGTAGTGACAAGGCCAGGGACAAGGAAGACTTACTGGAGGAAGTAATATTCCATTAGCAAGTAGCACAAAACGGAGCAGTTGTTGACTAGGGAAAAGACAGTGGAGACAATAGCATTTCCAGAGGCCAGAGTAAGCTGAGACAGAAGCTAGCGTACCTGCAGAATAGAAAAGGCCAGCACGGGATGGAACGGTCCCTGGTGATGGGACATTGGGTTAGCGGTAGGTGGGCACGAGAGGCCAAATGACAATTGCAGTCTTTGTCCCAAAAGTCGGAAATTCCCATACAGGAATCTCTGCCTCCATCCTCTCTCTCTCCCTTCTTGAGAAACACTTTTTAAAATCTAGCTCATATTTCCCATTATTCTTTAGAAAATGAACAGGTGTAGTAAATGAGTACTAAGGTTTGTTCCATCCATAAACTATATATATATATATATATATATATATATATAATATGTATATTACCTGGCTTGTAGTTTACTTAAGCTTAAATTGAAAAATGATTAGGAAGATTCTCAAGGAGCTATTGTGATCAGGAAACCATAAGAAGCTTGAGCTTGCACTGCAAAGCAAGTATTCACAAGAACCTGGCAAAGGAAACAGTCAACAACAGAATGGAACACTCTCTACAACCATTATTATTTCCATAGTATAGAATGCAATGTAGTCAGATGCAAGAGAAGTTTCAACAACATAACCAATAAACTCGAAGTCTTCATACACTAAAATGTATTTGGAATGATGCTAACGCTATTCAGGTATTTTCAGTTCCTTTTTCCTAGTCACAGCCTTTTCTTTTAGCAAAATAGGTTCTAATAAGCCAAGAACATGTTTTAGAATCTTGTGCCACTTAGAACAATGCACTTTCCAGCTTGGAGATTTCATCTTGTTTTCATTTTAACTCCATTCATGTCTTTTTGTGCAGTTTTGAAAAGAGCTCAGTCTCTCTTCTTTTTTCTTTCTGATTTATTTCCTCATGTTTCATTTTGGTTGAAGATGTCAAGAGTGATACCACCAGTATCAAGTGACAATTCAGAAGAAGGCAATTAAACATCTGCTATAGAAGTCAATCCAAACATAAATAATAATTACCACCTACTTGCTTTTAGGTGTTCTTGTCACTAAATTCAACAGAAATCTTTCAGAATGTGAAATGTATTACATGTGGAGAACACAGTGAGTTTGGTGAAATAGCATTTCATTTCTTCCTGATTATAACATATCTCAAACAAGAACTTAGGATTTAATAGCTGAATTGAAAGCAAAACAAATTTTCTTATATTTTTCAATTTTGTGTGGGTGCTTGATTCAATTCTTATTGCTTTTGTTTGGTAAAGGAGAAAGGATATTTCCTCTGTGTTAAAGAATTTGAAGTTAAAATTCAGAAAGTTTTGACTTTTCCAGATCTAAAGAAAAATAAATATATTAGACAGAATGAAAATGTCATTTTTTCTTTAAATCCGAATATTTCAAAATGCAAGAAAAACTTTAAACATGAAGAAATAATAGTAAAGTTTCTTGGTTATTGAATTCTAAACTTCTAAAATAATATTCTTATATGAGTCTTTGGGAATTTCATACAAGTATTTGGATTCTATTCAGAGGCCCTCCCCAGTCTCCTACTGGTCCACCCCCATTTCCTTTCCCCTTTTACATTCTATATCCTCTGCTTTTGAAATTATTAAATTATTTTTTATGTGTTTGAGCATTTTGCCTGCATGTATGTAAGTGCACCATGTACACACAATGCCTGGAGGGCAAAAAGAGGCATAAGATCTCCTAGAACTGGAGTTACCGGAGTTGTTTGCTACCATGTGTCATCAAATCTGAGTCCTCTGTAAGAGCAGCCAATGTTCTTAACTGCTGAGCCATCTCTCCAGCCCCCTCTCTATTGTTATTTAGGGCCTATCAAGTCTATTTTCTGTTCCACACATGCTCTTGGATATGGGTCCAATTTCCTGGAGCTGGTCACATCACATCCTTCAAGAAACTGACTTGCCCTCTCCCTGCATCTATAAATTGCCATTAGCCGGGCATGGTGGCACATGCCTTTAATCCTCGCACTTGGGAGGCAGAGCAGGCGGATCTTTGTGAGTTCAAGCCAGCCTGGTCTCCAGAGTGAGTTCCAGGACAGCTGGGGGCTACAGGGAGACCCTAGCTCAAAAAGACCAAAAAAAAAAAAAATTACCAATAGCTCCTCAGCAAGTGGCTGGGCTTCCTGCCCATCTCCACTCCATGCTGGGACTTTGTCTGCTTGGGCTTACCAGATAGGTGCTTGTGTGTGCTGTTACAAGTGCAGTGGTCTCATAGTGGACCTGTCCTGTTGTGTCTGGAAAAAAACAACACCTTTGCCATTTAGGGCAAAGCCCTCTGCAACTCTTATTTTCTGCATATTGCAGATCTCTGTGATAAACACGTTACTGCTATAAGAAGCTCTTTGTGAGAGTTGAGAGATGCCCACAACTCTGTGTTATAACCAGTAATCATTAGTCAGTTTAATATTGTGTCTTAAACAGACATATGCTAAGTGCAGAATGTTAGTAGCAGGGCCTCCCCTATGATTAGTGACCTGTCTAGAAATAGGCTCCACACCTTGATAACAGAGCCAGGTATGGGCTTTACTTGAAAACAGGCCATAAATCCAGAGAATGGATGGTTATTCCCATAACATCCAACCATCACTTTGCACCAGTGGACACACTTGCCAGGCCAGGTTACATAGTTCTCGGTTCAGCAGCTGGGTAAGATTAATTCTCTTTTCAGTAGCATGCCATAACACCTTCCAGCTCTATGAAAGTAGACAGTAGAGATGGATTTGAGGACAGTTCCAGCTTGATTTCTCCTTCTTTGTTCTGACTTAAAACTCTGTCTAGTACCTTTAGCAATCATGGCTAATCATCACATTCAAGAAGGCAAACAAAACCAATCGCAATGGCCATTATTTATGAGGGTCTGTGGGATACCCCTAGCTAACACCTCTGAAAGAAGGTGTCCATTCTCGCCCCCCCCCCCGTTATAGGGTAATTCCATTAAATTCTTATATCGCCAGACAGGCGCATGGAGTCAGTGAGATGCCAGAGAGGCAAGGTGGACATGCCTTGAGTCTTGTGGGACTCACCACCCGCCCCTGAATCCCAGCTTTGGCTCCAGACAGGCACATGCAGTCAGTGAGGTGCAGACCTGCCTTGGACTCTTCAGGGCCTAAGGGTGCACGGGCCAAAGTAACAACACAACCACACACCCCCAACCACCACCACCACCACCACCACCCCACCCCCAGTCAACCTGGTGGAGCTGTGGTGCAGAGGACTAAAGGAGCAGTATTGTGATTATAATCTGTGCAGCCAAATTGAGGTGCCAGAATCCAGAAACAAATAAACAGACAAATCCACATGTCAAAGCACAAAGGAAAAAACAAGATGGGAAAAGCTCATAATAATCCACACCAAACTCTACCAACCCTACCGAAGATCCCTACAACAAATCACTGAAGTAAAGAAGCCAAGACACTGACCTTAGAAGAACAAACTATAGCTATTCAAAGAATAATTAGAAACTAAGGGAAGAGAATGAAAAACTAAGAAGGACCTAGAGGGAGATAATGACAAATATTGGAAAGAACTAAAAGGGAAAAATACAAACTCCAAAAATGGAAACACTAAAAGATCCCAGCAAAATGAAAAAGGACAAAATGACCAACAAACCAACAGCACAAAAAGATACAAAAAAAGAAAAAAAAAAAAAAAAAAATCTAAAGGAAAATTACAGGATGAAATGAAAAAGGAAGATTGAACATTCATCCATTCAACAGGAAAGGATGGGCAAAAGCCTCAGAAGCAGAATGGAAGAAGCAGAAAAAAAGAATACAGACCTGCAGGTAATACAGAGCAACTAGAAAAGCTCAAAGTAAAGATTATGAAAAAATTAAAAACACAAAAGTGGAAAACCAGGAAATTGGGACACATGAAAAGACCAAACTTCCACATCATAGGGATAGAGGAAGGAAGAAGAAACCAAGTCAACACTATTGGCCAGATCTTCAATAGAAATAGAAGAAAATTCCCCAAACTGAAAAAAGAACATCCCATTACAAAAACAAGAGGCACAGAGAACACCAATAGACAGGACCAGAAAAGGAAACCCACACACCATATGAATGTTTAAAACCCTAGATGCTCAAAACAAAGACAAAAAACTGAAAGACACAGAGAAAACAACAAGTTACATATAGGGAAACCCATCAGAATCACAGCTGACTTCTCAGTCCCAGCTATGAAAGCTAGAAGAACGAGGACCAAAGAATTCCCTGTGCTAAACAACTTAAGATGCTAACCTAGAGTACTATATACAGGGGAAAATGTCAGTTATAGTTGAAGGAGAAAGAAAAATCTTTCACGACATGAACAAGATGGAAGAATACATGTTCAGAAAAACCAACCACTTCAGAAAAATCCTCAAAGCAAATAAAAGAACAGAGGGAAAGGAGCAACTATCCCTCAGGAAATTAAAGAGAGAAATCAACAAAAGCATAAACAGAGTAAACACAAACCTAGACCAAAAATGCAAACAAAAAATAAGGTGAAAGGAAGCAACACACATCTCTCAATAATAACCTTAAATAAAGGGTCTAAACTCCAAATCAAAAAAGACATAGACTGGGAGAATAGATTAGGAAACAGAAATCCTTTTATATGCTGTCTACAAAAAAAAACCCATCCCACCCTCAAGACAGATACCACCTTAGAGTGAAAGGATGGAAAAAAATATCCAAGCAAATGGTATCAAGAAACAAGCTGGAGTGGCTATTCTACTATCAGACAAATAGATCTCAAAGTAGAACTAATCAAGAGGCATAGAAGGCCATTACATCTTTGTCAAAGGAACAATTAACTATGAAGACTTCACACATCCTAAATGTCTATGCCCTAAACTCTGGTGTACTAACTTATAAACACTACTCTGCAGGACTTCAAGGCACAGATTAATGCTAACACACTAAGGCTCCCACACTAAATGGGAGACTTCAACACCCCACTGAGCCCCTTGGATAGATCAACAGGACAAAAAATAAACAGAGGAGACATAGAACTGAAATTACAATACACCAAATGGACCTCACAAACATCTACAGAATATTCCACCCAAACACCAGAGAATATAATTCTACTCAGCACCTCAGCATTCTATCAGACCACGGTGCAATCCAGCTCAATATAGCACTAGAATAAGCCCAATAGCTCAAAGCAACACATGGAGACTAACAAAACAACACCATCCTGAATAATGAATGGGTCAGGGAAGAAATAAAGAGTGAAATAAAAGTATTCATGGAAACTGAATGAAAAAGATAATACAAACAACAAAACTTGTGGAATACTTTAAAGGTCAGTCTGGAACGGGAAATTTATAGCCCTAAAGTACCCCACATCCAAAAAAACAGAAAGGGAACAAAAAAAATAACAAAAAAACAAGAAAAAAAAAACCCTAAACCCAAAAGACAAGAAGAAATCACAAAAATCAGAGCAGAAATCAGTGAAATAGGAAACAAAGAAAAAAAAAAAAAAAAAAATAAAAAACAAAAAAAAAAGATAAACAAAATAGACCTCTAGCCCAGTTAACAAAAAAAAAAAAAGAAAAAGAAAAAGCAACTCCAAATCAATAGTATTACTGATGAAAGGGGAAACTTTGTGGATCAAAGATCTCAACGTAAAACCTGAAACCCTGAAGGTGATAGAAGAAAAAGATGGTAACAATCTACAAGACATAGATGTAGGAAAAGACTTTCTAAATCAGACAGCAGCTGCACAGGAAATAAGGTCAACGGTTGACAAATGGGACCTCATCAAACTCAAAAGCTTCTGTACAGCAAAAGAAACAATCAAGGAAGTGAAGAGAAATCCCACGGAGTGGGAGGAAACCTTCACCAGTGGTTCATCTGACAGATCATTAACATCAAGAATATATAGACTACTCAAAAAACAAAGAAGAGAACAAATGACCTACTCAAAAGATGGAGTAAAGAGCTGAACAGAGATTTCAGTGAGGAAGTAAAGATGGCTGAGAAACATCTTAAAAAGTGTTAAACATTAATAATTAAGGAAATGCAGTTTTAAACCACTCTCAGATATCATCTCACTCTGATACAACTGGCTAAGATCAAGAACACAAAAGGCACCAAATACTGGAGAGGTTGTGGAGAAAGGAGAACACTCATCCACTGCTGGTGGGAATGTAAACTTGTACAACCATTATGGAAAGCAATGTGGATAACCCTTAAAAGACTCAAAATGAGCCTACCACCTGACCCAGTCATACCACTCCTGGGTAGATACCCACAAGACTCATCTTACCACAAAGATACATGCATGTCCATGTTTATTACAGCTCTCTTCATAATAGCATAGAGCTGGAACCAACCCAAATTGAAAAAAAAAAAAACTCAATAGAGGAAGGATAGCATCTTCAGCAAATGGTGCTGGCAAAACTGGATCACCATTTGTAATTTAAAACTCAATATTTCAGGATCAAAGTTTTCTATAATCAAAAAAAATTGTTCTTCTATATATTAACGTATAGTGAACTGAGATATTAGACCTACAAATATTTTTATTTTACATTCATGCCTTGAGTTTGACACATCTGCTATAGCTATCCTCCTCTCTGTTAACACCTATTTAAAATCATTCATTCCATGTGAAAAAAATTCTTATTGTGTTAAGAAATAATTCAAACTTGACATTTCAGTAAATTAAACATTCTTTTAAGAGAAAATTAATCACTCCTTTAAATAGGAGAGCCATAACTTCCTAAGCCAGGAGAAAAACATCTTGGTACTGGGTGATTGATATGGTCATCAATGGCAGCAGTTTAATAGATTCTAGCTCAAGCTGAAGACTCTAGAATGTATATTTTGTCATGACCTGTTATGCATTTATAGTGAGGAAAAGCAGTCTGAATTGGGAAAATATAAACATCTAACTCATATCTGTTTCTGTAGCATGTTAGGGGTTGATTTGTCCTTTAAGACCAAGAGAATCCCTTGGACATAATGTCAGGATGAATAAAAAATATGAATTGAAGTATGAGGTGGATATTGTAGGAAAGAAATGCAATTGCTACTTTTAAAAAGTTGGATAACCTAAGTATATTATGGATTAAGAGAACTTACATAGTTCTAAAAAATCATGACAAAATTAATTTTAACATTAATTTTTATCCTCAGCAACACGTAAAGGATTAAATGTTAAGCCTTACTCAGTTCCCCTGTGTAGAACCATTTTAAACCACCATGGTAAAATCATGTTAAACCTAAAATGTATATGACTAGTTACTTGATAATGCTTTCTTCAAGAAGAAATGACATTCATTTAGAAAATTAATCACAGAAGTAAGTTGTGATATGTTGTAAAAGTTGAAGAGGGGGAAGAAGGGGACAGAACTCACATTTTGATACATTTTTCCTTGGAAAAAATCCAAAACATTTGAAAGTTACATTATAAATCATATCTTTGTGAAAGTGTTACCAAAGTAATTACTAATCACTTACAAAAGACTTGAAGCATCCTTTAGGAGGACCAAAGTTGTTGAAAACAGTCTCCAAAAACTCTCTGAAAAAAGTCATTGATTTGCTCAAAAAACAAAGGAGAAAGAAAACAAATGACCCACTCAAAAGATGGAGTCAAGAGCTGAACGGAGACCTCACAAATGTAGAAGTAAAGATGGCTGAGAAACATCTTAAAAAACATTCAACGTCACTAATAATTAAGGAAATGCAAATTAAAACCACTTTAAGATTTCATGTTACTCTGGTAAGACTAGCTATGATCAAGAAAACAAAGGATACCAAATGCTGGAGAGGTTGTGGGGAAAGGGAAACACTACTGATGGGAATGCAAACTCATGAGACCCACATGGAAAGCATTGAGGAGAACTCTTAAGAAACTAAAAATGAGGGAGACGCCATAACGCGCCAGGCCAGGATCGAAAGGTTATTCCTGGACAAACTGTCAGCCCATGAAAGGAAACAGCCAGAATTGACCAGAGTCCAAGTCAACAGCTCCAGAGAGAGTGGACTGTTTTACCTCTCATCCACCTGTGCCCCTTTTCTAAGCCTAGGGAACAACCTGCGGAAGAGGGGGCGTGGTAGAATGTAAGGGCTGCGATTGGGGTGAATGGTGAAACTACAGCAATGTAGTCTGGACACTCATTTGATCAACTTAATTGAACAAACAACCTGTCACCCCCCACTGGATGGTGGGGCTGTAGGTGTTTGGGCACAACAGCCTGCAGATAGGTTTTGCATGAAGGATGCTTGTACTCATGGATTATCACTTATAGCTAAAAATGAAAAAAAAACTGAGAGAAAGATGCAGGACAGTTATGGCAGAATGCATGATCTGGGATGGGGTGGGGGTGGGGGGGGGAAGGAAAGGGCAATAAAACTGAACTGAATTGGAAAAAATGTATGAAATGCACAAAGCATCAATAAAAACTAATTTAAAAAAAAAAAAAAGAAACTAAAAATGAGCCTACTCATCCTATCACAGAGATACATGCACATCTATGTTTTATTACAGCTCTCTTCACAATGGCCATGAGTTTGAGATCATTCTTGTCACATCCTGAGATCTTGTCTCAAAGACACTCAAAATTTAATGAATAAAAAGAGGAGCTGGGTGTGGTAACTCACACCTTCAATCCCAGCACTCAGGAGGCAGAGGCTGGAGGATCTCCATGAGTTCAAGGCCAGCCTCTTCTAGGTAGTGAGTTCCAGAGGGCTGGGGCTACAGGGAGACCACGGTTCAAAAAGAACCCCGCCCCCCAAAAGAGGGAGCTGGTCATAGGAATTGAAGTTCATCCATCCAGTACACTGCAGCACAGCTCTGTGTGTGTGTTGGGGGTTGGGGGGGAAAAAATACATCCTTGTGTGAAACCTGAGCTACCTTGAATAATCATGTACTTTATAATAAGAATTTTTTAATTAACAGGTTACCCCCCCAAATTAGTTAAACCAAATAGAAATGTATTTGAAATCCAGTTATATGTGGTCACTTAAATATCTGTGCAAATGTCATGTTCAAAGTGCTCCCCTAAGGAAGCTGCACATGTTGGAAGATTAAGATGGTTGGTCACAGAAAGCTTAGTAATCGAACTCCAAGGTGCTGGAGAAGAGGATCTTCTGTCATATGATGGTCTCCATGAAAGAGGGAGCTGGCAGGCTCTCTCTCTAGAGCAGCTAGGGAGTACCATGATCAGTTAGCAGTTAGGAACCTTGTTGTGACAACGGATGATTCTGTACTCTGCTCCTTCAACCACAGCTGGCAAATGGACCCAGACCCACACGCTGCTGAGAGAGTGCTCCATTCAAACTTTCAATTAACTCCTTCAGATTCTGTAGACTCTACATCAGGACTCACTTAGAAGAAAAACAGTTACTTCTCAGTTCCACCATTAAGGAAGGAATTAGAGACTAGAGAGATGGTTCAGTTAAGAGCACCCAGGGCAGATAACAAACCTCATAACCAGTTCCAAGTGTACATGGTATACTAACATATATGCAGCCAAACCACTCATACACATAAAAATAAATATATCAAAATGCTTAATAAACAAGTACACAAATGAATGTACATATAGTGAAGCAAATAAACAGATAATATCATATAGTAGCATATCGAGGAAGTACAGTTGTGAGGCAGGCAGTTTTTAAGGAAATTCAGAGATCTGAAAGAGGCGGAGTGTGTGGCTCCAACAATGCACCATCTGTCACATAAAAAAGGAGAGAAAAGCTAAGGGCAGGCCCCGTGCAAAGCTTGATTCCTCTGATCAAATAGAAAGGACATTCCAACAACATACTATTTCAGTTTTTGTTCCGGATGGTTATTTAATAATCTGTTGATAATACTTGCCTCTGCAGAAAAAGAAAGGGAGCCAGAAGTTAGAGCACAAAATTTACTCATTTCATATTTTATACTTGGCATATTTATTTATTTTAAAATTTTATTTATTTTCTATGTGTATGAATGTACCGTCTGCATGCAGGTTTGTGCACCTGTGTCGTGCAATGCCGTGGAGGTCAGAAGAGGGTGTCGGATTCCCCTGGAACTGGAGTTCTCCTGGAATTGGAGTTACAGACAGTTCTCAGCTGCCATGTGGGTGCTGGGGATCAAACCCGGGTCCTCTGCAAGAGCAGTTGGTGCTCTTAACTGCTAGGCTATCTCTCCAGCCCCATATACTTGGCATATTTAAAAACCATACATACTTTTACCTTCTTTATCTTATGATCATTTTTATTTTATGTGTATAACTATATTGCCTGTCTGTGTGTAAGTGTACCTATGTTGTGCAACGCCTGTGGAGGTCAGCAGGTGTTGGATCCCCTGGGACTGGAGTTATGGACTGTTGTTAGCTGTCATGTATGCCTGGAAATCGAACCTGTGACCCCTGCAAGAGCAGTCAGCGCTCTTAAACACTGAGACATTATTCCAGCTTGGATGAAAATGGAGGAAACGCATATCTGGGTCCCTGATAGCTCTTTGGTTTCTGATTTCAGTGATATCCAAGAATCAGCTACAATTTCATTTTTCCAATTATATAAAACACAGTTGCATTTGGTGAGCTGGTGTTATAACTCAGTGGTAGAGCACGTGATTAGTGTACATGAGACCCTGGGTTCCATCTCTAACATTGAAAAAACAGTAAATAAACAAATAAACAAATAAATAAATACACTTCTATAACAAATTGGGTATTTGTTGCTGTCGAATTAATGCATGTTGGCATCTGATATTCAGAACTAAAACAACTTTGATTATTGTTGTATCTATCTTTGTGTCTTATTTGCTGTCTGAATAATTTAAGAAATTTAATCCCATGCCCTACTGATAGCAGGTCAGTGGTATGGTATTGGGTACCATGGGAAAAAATATTAATAGTTTCTGGAGCAGTGGCAAGATCCATTAATGCTTCAGAAAGCAGCACACTAATGGAAAGTGCCACTAGTTTCCAATTTTCTTGGTTAATGAGCACATTTCATTCTCAGGCCCACAATGACTAGCTTAGATTCCCTGGTGCTGGGAGAGTTCTGATGTCTGCTCAGATATCTCTGATATCTTGGCCCATTTTAGAATTACAGTACAGATAAAGGCTTCTATTTTCAAGCCTTAAAACAGATTTGGAAACTAAACTTACACAAAAAGCAAATTAGAAAGTGTTATTCCTAATGCTTTAAATCAAGAGTACAGAAATTAACAATTCAAGGCCGGGCGTGCTGGCACACACTTTTAATCCTAGCACTTGGAAAGCAGAGGCAGGCAGATCTCTGAATTCAAGGCTAACCTGGTCTACATAGCGAGCTCCAGGCCAGCTGGGACTAAAAGGAGACCCTGTCTTAAAAAAAAAAAAGAAAAGAAATTAACAATTTAATGCAGATTAATAAGAAAGACAAGGGGCAGAAACATTATGACACTTGGGTTTTGAACTGTCTCACACTCAAAATGAACAAAGTTCTCTCAGGCTCAGTTTCCTGACTTGTGTGGGTTGGTCATCTCTCCCATTGGGTCTGGTGGCAGACAAGCTCAAGTCACAAAAGCAGAGAAGTAGCAGCCAGGATGAGAGAGCCATCCCCTGCCTAGGAAAAAAGAATGGAAACAGTATTATTGCCACGGTTGCCTCCTCTTCTTTCTCTCCTACTTCCCCATGTCATTACTTATCAAAACAGCCCTTTTTGGATTTTGAAACTAGAAATAAGATTACATCAAAATACTGATGTCTCATTATACATGTAACTTAATCTTCACTTTACTCAAGAGGTAGGGAGCAGCCTTGATCAGCTAGCTACTCGCCTTTCCATGAAACATGCAATGAAACAAACTAGTCTCATCTGTTCCAGGACTTTCTTTCTTTTTTTTTTTTTGAGACAGGGTCTCCCTGTAGTCCCAGCTGTCCTGGAACTCACTCTGTAGACCAGGCTGGCCTCGAACTCACAAAGATCCGCCTGCCTCTGCCTCACAAGTGCTAGGATGTTCTTAACCTTTGGAGCAATATAGCCTTGATGTTGGTACTCTCATTTCACATTTTTTTTGGTCTTGTTGTGACAGCTGTAGCCCCAGCTGGCCTGGAACTCACTTTGTAGATCAGGCTGGCGTTGAATCTCAGAGATCTACCTGCCTCTGCCTCCCAAGTGCTGGGATTAAAGGCATTTACCACCACACCCGGCTCATCTTACTTTTTTATTTTTTTGACAGTCTCCCTATTCCTGGCCTGCCTGGAAGTCACTATGGAGAAGTTACTGTGCTGGCCTTGCCTAGATCTCACAGAGATCTGTCTACTTCTCCCTCCCCAGGGCAGGGATTAAAGGCATGTACCACCCACCCAGCATCTCCCTTCTCTTTTATGGCCCTGAAACTCTGCCTTCCTTGGCCCCACAAAAATCTATAGTCTAAAAACACCAGAAAATTTAGAGTCAGGGAAATATCCCCAGGAGTCATGGGCCTATAACATTGCGGGATTACAAAGATGACCCTATCATGCGTTTAATTTTTCTTGATGGCATTCTTAATTTTCCTATATCACTCTCCAACACCTCCAACCCAGAGAGGCTTTTGAAGTGGTAAGCCATGTGGAAGCAAATATTATTCTATAAATTTATAAAATATATTCTTTCTTGGATGCCAAGTATATTTTATATGGCATATCTGATCCAAGTGTATGCAGTCTTAGAGTAGGCTGCTAAGCATGGCTCTTGATCTAATAAACATGTAAGAATAACCTTTGAGTAGATGACAAATTTTATTTTTTAGGAAACAGCTGTTTTTAACACACTGATATTTGTATTCCAGTCAAACTGTCTTTTTTATAGACATCTAGGATGCTGATACTTCTTAGAGAAAAACTTCTGACTCAGGGAAGGAGGGAGAGAGGAATGACCTGAAATCTCACCAGTGCCCTAAATTCTGTACTAGTAATTTTAGAATCATAATTTTGGAACATGTGATTGCACTGAGCAGCTAATAATACTGCTAAAACTTGTGGCTATCTTTTCTTGATCTTTTTTCAGCCTGGATTAAACATTTTATAAGCAAAGAACACCAGAGCTCTAAAAATAATTGTTATTTTGCAACAGCAGAACACTCTGGATTAATATTTTGTCCTGAGGGCCACTTGTCTTTTCTATACACTAAAGGTAAAAGAGGGAATCAAAGTCTTGTTGCCATTTTTAATAATGAAGCGGAGAGTCTTTGACTTGTAGTTTAATATTTCATCAAGTTCTTCCTTATTATTCTAATTTACTTGATGATGAAGGGGAGGAGAAAGCAGGAGAAATTTGGGTCACTCTTTACAGTAAGGTCTTCTCAGACTTCCTGTGATGCATCAAGGACAAGTAGGCCCTATTCATTATTTTCTCTGTTTACTATTAATTACTTGACGTGTAAGTGTTCATGAGAGGCCAGTCATTCTGTTAGGCTCTGGAGGTAACAAACTGAATTTAATCCTACTCACAAGAAAAAAAGGTTAATTTTAAAGTTCACTTGTCCAGATCAGTGTTTTTGGCAGAACGATGGCATCATTGCCATCATCAACTTTGGGGTCCATCAGTCACTTTTTCTGTTTAAGTGCCTCGGTCTCTCTAAACCATCTTCTCTTTAATGAAGTTTAAAAAGAAGTAACACCTATGTGAGTGAAAACTTGGCGAACCCCTTCATTTTCCCTATTTACTTACAGTTCACGTTCCTCAATAGAAAATATTCAGTAAGGTAGGAATGTTGCTTTTCACTGAACTTTACTCTCTAAAGGGTTCTGGAAGAGGATAAAGTTTAGGACAGGGCAGTAAACTTACAGCAATAAAGTTCCAAGCTATCGGTCATCCAGCCACCTAGTGTATTATGTCTCTTATGGTTACAAGGAGCAGAAATAAATGAACAGAACTAGAAAGTAAGCTTAATGACCGGAATATAAATATTCCTGGACTCAAAACAGAAAAAAAGAATAAATGAGCATCAGTGGCATGTGCAAGTTCATGTGGTGTGTGCACATGTGTGTGAAGGTGAATACGCGTGTGTGTATGTGTGTGTGTGTGTGTGTGTGTGTGTGTGTGTGTGTAGGCCAGAGGACCTCATCAGGTATCTTCCTCTATTACTTACATTTTTGAGACAAGCTCTCTCACTGAACCTGCAACTCAGCAATTCAGTTAGGATGTCCAGCCCCCACCCCCGGACCTTCTCGTGCCCCCCACCATGCCAGCAGCACTATTACAGGTACACATCCTGCTATCACAGCACTGGGGATTCAGATCCAGGTGTTCATGCTTGGCAGGTGAGTGCTTTACCCATTGAACAATCTTCTCAGTCCATATGAATGATATTTTTATTGGAACTTAAAATAATAAAAAGTAGTTCTGTTCATCTTTCTCATTCTCTCTCCAGGTTTCTAACTTCTACATCTCTCTGATTTTAGACCATCTTCCTTTATCAATGGCTTCTTTTTTAATAAAATATTTTATTGATGTTTTGTGTATTTCATATATCATTTCTATGTCTAATTTAGACACATTCCCTTTTCCACCCCCCCCCACTTCATCCATTCTGCCATACACGTCTTGTATCATTTTCTCAGTCTTTGTAAAGTTTGTCTCTGCAGAGGTTTATTATTTGGGAAGACATTAACTGTTTCAGTCAGTTCTTCGACCCAGTCCTTTTGTCATTGTTGTTATTTCCCATTTGTATTGCTCTAAAATATTTTATACATACCTCACATATACACCAAAATTATGACCTCTGAAAAGAAATTGTATGTTATTGTTAATTCCAAAATATGTTTAGGAGTTCACATTTTTCCCTTTAATTTTATATTACTCTAAAATATGAATACATATCCTTCACCCATATGCCACAATTACAAAGTCTGAAAATAAGTGGTAAGTTAATTCTAGATCCCATTAAGGGAGTCACATTATACCAAGGCAGTTGTTTTCAGATACAAATATTCTAATTCACCTTGCATACAGCCTAATGTGGCTGGCATTTTAATCCTGTAACATAAAATTTTAGCCCTCTTCACTTCATCAACTAGTATCATCTTGGTTGCTCAGTTCAGCTATGAATAAGGGAGAAAAATGAGGAGTGGATGCTAAGTCAGAATGTGGTTGGCTCAGCTAATGTCTTTAATCAGCTTAGTCAAGGTCTTTTTCCTGGTTCAATTATCTGAGCCTACAGAGTACCAAGGAACTCAAGTGTGCAGGGATAACTAAATGAGTTCTGGATAGAACAGACATTTCAAAAAGTCTATGGATAGGAGAAGGAAATAAAATGTCTTTTTGGTATATAATTGTACATATTTATAGATTACAATGTGCAATAATCAAATCAGGAAATGTAGTCTATCCATCACGTGATTCACATATTTATTCTTAGTAGAGAGTATTCAGGTCTTTCAAAATAATCAATGCAGTATTGTTAGCCATGATTATCTAGAACTGATTCTCCCAGCTACCTGTGACTTTGTATCCTTTGATAATACCTTTGAGTTCTCCTCCCAGATCACCTTTCTACCATATAGGAACCACTCATCTAAATATCTTGCCCTATCAGAGCAGCTTCCTTAAATCCAACATGTGAATGAACCATCTTTAGCCTTTGTTTCTGTATAATAATCTCAGGATTTTTGAAAAGCATGAACAGCCTTTTCTTTCTTTTTAAATTATTATACATTTACTCAGTTCAAAACCATTTTACATAATTGCTTGCCTCTCACATGTCTTTTATTCCCCCTTCAATTCAGACCCTCAGCTTTCACAACTTAATGAGTACTGAAACAAAACAAAATTCACATAAATCTGCTCAGATCAGGACAGCAGGAGGAATACCTACTTTGGTAGCATTTGTGCTAAAAGGTGTTGAGGTGATCCCCATCTGCCCAGCACTCCACCCAGAACATTGAGTACCATAGACACAAGTGGGCAAAATGATGGTACTCATAAATGCTCTTCACAATGCATACAGAGTGGAGCCAAGGACTCTAGACTGTCGCCTCGTCAACAGACATGATTAGACCAGCCTTGCCTCACAACATACTCCAGTTTATTTACTGTGCTTTCCTTGTCTGTTTAAAAATCTCTCTCTCTCTCTCTCTCTCTCTCTCTCTCTCTCTCTCTCTCCACCTTTGTCTTGATCCATCTGTGTCATTGGTAGAACTAATCTTAGAAATCTTAGAGGCAAAAACAAAAGGTTTTACTCTACATGGTAAAATTGTTTACTTGCAATCTATATAGCACCCAGAGAACTCTGCCATGGAAGATATAAAAAACAGTTTCTACTGTTATTAAAATCCCCGTCAAATTCGACTAGCCCATATGGCTAATGTCACAACCTCATTTTGTAGTAATGGGCTTGATGACATGGAAAACTGGAAAAAAGTAAACTTTTCCTATATAAAAAGCTTTTGAGTAAGGAGAAATAAACTGAATCTCATAGAAATAGCAGATAGTGTAGAAGGAGTTCTCAACTAAATTCCCCTTGCTGACTCTTTCATTGACCAACATTGTGACTTTGGCAAATTGCCAGATTCTTGTGGGGTTCAATTTCTTCAAAGGTGAAGTGATAGGTTAGACATTAAAGAAACATTATTGGATACCAATAATTGTTCTTTCTCTCCTTCCTCACCGGTGTAGCCTATCTCATCATGATGGAAAACATGAAGAAGAAAAAAAACTTCATTGTCTCCCTGTATCTTGTCCATCTTGGGACATAAGCACCTAACTTATCTTTCAGTCTTGACAAATGAAAATTGATCATTCTGGGGCTTTCTGTGAAAGGTTTGCTTGGCTATTGAAAATAAATTCCTCTCCTGTGGATCTTTGGAAGTTATGCGGAGAGTTGCAAAAGTCATCAGGTGACTAATATGTAGATTCTAAAATGATTATACAGGCTCTGGGCCAGAGTCTTAAGCTAATCTCTCTCTCTCTCTCTCTCTCTCTCTCTCTGTGTGTGTGTGTGTGTGTGTGTGTTGTACAATTCCATTCTTCTTTGGAAACAGAATATTCTTATTAAATAAATACCATTCCCTGTAATATCCTTTCAAGCTTTAGAAGTATAGTATAAGCTGTTGAGATGAAAGAGTCAACAGAAAAGAAGTACTTGTTCAAGAAGCCAGATGCAAAAACTAGGATAGTGAGAGGCTGATACAGTGTGGCATAGCGATGAACGCCAAACATCTGCCTTACTCCTCTGTTAGGAGGACTCTGTACAGTGCATAACTTCAATAGTTTGTCCTATTATAAGAATCTGTCTCTCATTACTTTCTCTTTTCTGGAAAATCAGAAAAGGAGAAGTTGACGAAGAACTGGGTAGGTGAATGCTCACACACAGGCCTTTGAATCTCAGGGGTTAGGAAAGTGTATGTAAAGTTACAATGGAAGAGCTGCTGGAGTTGAAGTGGGAACTTGAACAAGAATCCCTCAAAGCCTGGTCTCCACGGATCATCTTCTCTTTGGAGTCTATTTCCCCAACTTCCCAGTCGTTTCTGGGGACTATAGCCAATACAGTTCAAATGAAATTTTCTTCTGGTTTTAGTCAGAGCCTATTTATCTCAACCAAGTAACCATACTGCTGCAGACTGAAATTCCAGACTGCGGAGATATATGTCAAGAGTTCATATATCATATAGATTTGTGGAAATAAAATGCAAATGACAGCTGCAGTTCTCATAGAACATGTAAAATTTTATAACCTCTCTGGCACCATCTATGAGGAATGTCTCTCTTCAGAGGCAATTGGGGAACCAACTCTGACTTCCAGGGAGCAGATCAGGTATCCTGGCTGCCCTTCTTGTGTGTATAGTTCCCCTAAAGACTTTAAAACAAATGGCCATTCACGAGTTCAGAAAGGACTCATTTCTCCCTGCCATTTTTCAAAGAAAGAAATCATTGTTCTTCAAAGGTGTTTCTGATATATACTTAGTGAGGGGTGTGTGGTGTGGTGTGTGTGTGTGTGTGTGTGTGTGTGTGTGTATGTGTATGTGTGAACTAAAACTGAGTAGAATATGACTTTTATGGAGCATGACACCTGCAGAGCTGGTTGGGGTGGAATCTCTCCATTTATGGTGAAACTGATTCTTTATCTGCTAGTTACCAGATTTCCTGCTGTAATTTTCAAAACAAGTTATAAAATTAAAGAAAAACATAAGTGAGAGCTATATCAAAACCAAGATAGCAAGTTAATTATAGGTTAGAGTTGGTAGAAAAATACAATAAATACAATATAAGCAAAAAAGATTATCATTAAAAAGAAAGGTTCAGAACTACTCAAATACAATATAGAAAAAGAAAAGCATTCATATATGTTAAAGATAATGATGAACCAAAATAAGGAGTGAAATTGAAAATTAAATTCATAATGATAATTAAGAACATGAATCCAAAAGGAAGCACTATTTTGAAAACCCTAATTCAAAATCAGATCAGACTAAATTAATGTCAAGCTCTAAATAATGTTTGTAATCTTCAATACAGTAACTCCATCCCTGCTGAAGAAAAGTATGAACAACTAAAATCAGTACATCCGCAAGGCCTCAAAACTCAAACAAGGGGCCCCGCCCCTCCCTGAGGAACTTTTGGCAGTTAGTGATTGCTGGGGTTAAGGTGGAAGGAAAGTGGCACTTTTCATCAGTATAGGTATGTGAGTCAGACATGAAGGTAGGAGAGGGACTACTTGGGAAAAAGAGGATCATAGGGAGAGTGAGGGGACTAAGAGAAGGTAATGGAATGTGAATACAATCATGATACATTGTACATATTTATGAAATTTTCAAAAAAGAAAAAAAAATGTGGTCTTCATGAATATGGGCCACTGTGACAGAATGAATACTTTTAACTTCCCAGGACAGTTATAACTTTCAATCTTACACATCAAGATGACACACTGTCTCAGAAAAATATATTCTCTACAATGAGACAAGCTTAAAGCTATCTTAATGTTTGCTTCTGTTGTCTGATATCCAAGGTACCCTTTTGTGAGCCCTTAACTACATGTATGTCCAGATGTACACAGTCACTTCCAAATGCGGTATCTTTAATTGCTGCCTTTCCTTCCAGCTTCCACATCCTAATCATTCTCCTCCAGGTCTGTCTCTCTCTGTGTCCCTTAGGATTCTGAGGACCATTTCAACTCTAACAGGTTATCTAAATAATCCAGGACTATATCTTCATTTCATAGTCTCTAATTTATTTACATTAGCAAAGTATATTTTGTCATATAATCTGATATTCCCAGTTTCTAGGGATTCAGATTTCAGCCTCTTTGGGGACATTATCAAGCCCACTACAGATTGGTTAGGTATGTTTCCTGAGGAATGGATGAATTAGTTAACTATATTATATCAATGTTAATTTCTAAGTGTTAATAATTATGATTATCTGATTCTGTAAACTATTGACCTCTAGAGTGAAACAGATGAGGGGTGTACATGAAACTTGGTATTATTAACACCTTTGCTAAAATAAAAATATATTAGTACCCTGCTTGGATAACTCACTGTGGCACCTTGTTACTTGCAGGGACTTGAGGAAATGTGAGACAGAATAATCAGGTGAAGGCCAAGGCAAAATTTACTATCAGGGTCCATGAATATATTGATCCAAACATATATCTGAAAATCTTCAGTCTAAGAAGACTTTCCTTCAGTTATTTTGTTTTCTCTGTACGCATGCTTATGCTTCTCAGAAACAATTGCCAAAGATCAAGTCTCAGAAAAACATGTTTATCTTGTATGTGGAAGCATAGACAAGAAGGCATGTCCACATAGGTTATTCTTACTTCAAACTCACTACCTACTTCCTTCTGAGAACCAAGGACCTTCTAAAAGAAAAGAGGGAAATGATAATGCAACTCAAAGAGAACAAGACTCAAAGCAATATTCTAAGAGAATGCCATCACCACAGAGAACAAGCCAATTGTCATGCTGGTGATCCACGTGGAATCCGATGTTACCTACCACTGTGCTCCACCCTCAGGGGAAGGTACAGAACTGAATGATTAACAACTGGATACCAAAGGAGCAGCCAGGCCGGAGAGTGAGAGACATTGAACTTTTAAAGCACTGGGAGGAAGAAAGTACTTTTCCTCTGGTGAAACTGAGGTGAGTTCATTCCGAGATGGGAGCTATGCATGAATGGCCCACATTTGCTGGGACATGTCAGAAACAGCAGAGCCACTAGCATGTACTGGCCACCTGCAGATTTCATGTAAGCTGTGAGATAAGGTTCTATGACTAAGGGCTTTCAGTTCACTTCTCTGGACCTGGGTGTGCTTATCCACTAGACTGAGGGATGTTTAATGAGTCCATCCTCCATCACAGAAGTGATGGAACCAAAGCCCTAAGAGTAACAGAGGAACAATCACTTTACCTAAGCTAAGGGACTTGTGGTTAAGCTTGCACCTCCACGTGGGCCACAGTACCAGGCAGCCTCTCCCACTGGTGTCCAGACCTTGGCTTCATATGTTGGCTTGGAAAATGCCTACTTCCTGCTAAGAGCCATTCTGAAAGCTAAGTTCCCTTCACAAGCTTGCTTATTTCTGTCGTTTGCTTTTTCAGCCCATGAAATGTCTAGCTGTGGAAAACCCCAGGTTTTTTGGGAAGGGACAAAAATGAGGAAGATAAATCCTAGAAATGATTGTGGTCCCTGTTTGACATTGGTTCAACATTGCCACCTGCAGCCCAGCTAGGATAAATTCCAAAGTGCTTTGTAAGACACTTCTTGAGAACTTGGCTGCTCTTACTCAGGAATGGAGACTAGATGCCTACAGAGTTCGAAGTAGAAGGAAACATGCCCTCCTCTCTCTCCCTTCTCTGAGCTTTCCTGACATGCTGGCTGCCTTCCAGACTACCTGATTAAATCAGGGTCTAAATTTGTCAGTGACCTCTTTTCACATCTCTAGTACAGTCAGTTTCTGTAAGCCTGGGGCTCTGTGAGCTCTCTCTCTCTCTCTCTCTCTCTCTCTCTCTCTCTCTCTCTAACTCTAGTTCAGCCTATTCTGTTTTTTCCTCTCTGAAACTTTGTTAAGGGAGGCTTCTGCTTCTATTATTGTTAGAGAATGTGATGACCTACAATGCGAGCATAAGGACTGGAAGAGTGCTGAGCAGAGAAAACAAGATCCCCTTCTATGAATGACTTCACACCATGTGACTCCGGATTCTTGCTGAGGAGAGAACAGACTGAGGAACAAACTTAAAAGACGGAAACCGACCTAATTCCATGCAGTACTCCTGGAATATCAGGTCTGTACTGACGAGGAAGACAAGTCTCACGGAACCTGGAATATCATTTCAGGCTCTTCTGACTGGGAAGATCATTGGTTCCGTCTGGACTTCTAGAATAGGCAATATAAATTTAAAAAAATTCTTTGGCCTCAAATTAAAGAAAAATAGGTAACCATATTTCTAATACATTTCAATGTACGCTGTAATACAGGCCATTCTCTGTGTTGGAGGAGCCAGAAAAATGGGCAGCCAATCAAAAAAATAGCTAGACTCCAGAGCAGGGAGGGAGGGAAGGCACGTGCCCAAGGTCATTTCTTACAGTTCAGTGGGGTTCTTCTACTTTACTTCGTATTTTCAGAAGATAATATTTAAGAAAACATCCAATGACATCCTTTGTGTTCCTCAAATACTTGAGAGACGTCCTCTGTTTCCCAGAGACATCCAAAACAGGACAGTTCACAGGGCTGTGCTAAATAATGGGAGGAAAACGCTGTGCAAGTGAAATGAGATGAAGCAGGTACCGCATGCCTTCATGGAGTCAGGGAACACGATAGAGCCTAGAAGGCTGTGGAGATGGAGGGATGGAGAGAAGATAGAATACGAATACCTAACAAGGACTTCTGATGTTGGGAAATGATGCATGTCTGATTACCCTGTTTGGATCATCACACTTTGTTTACATGTATTGAAATGCTTCATTATATTTCATAAGTAGATACGAGCACTATGTGTCAAATTTAAAGATATTAATAAAATAGAGTAAAAAATTTTAAAATCAAGTTCATCAAAATGAGAAACTTTAAAAGAGGTGACCTTGCTCTGAGAATTACATAAGTACTGTCCAGCAATTTGAAATGGAGATGGGTCTGGAGATCTTTTGTCAATAGTAGCACTTGCACTAACAATGCTGCTCCCCCATTAACAGTACTGCACTGTATACTTGAAACCTGCTCAGAGAGTAGATCTTATGTGTTCTTATGACAAAATACAAAAGAAATATAAAGTATTTGTAGTAATAGTCATGTAAATTAGCTTTAATATTGCATTTACAATATTCACATAACCTGGAACATCAAGCTATATGCCTTAAATGTATACAAAATTTGTCAATTAGACCTCAACACACTTACAGAAAAACAGAGGTTTCCTTTAAACAACAGGAGCATCTTCCCTGTATTAGTAGAATTTTATAAGACAGTTTACATGTGTTACCAATGATCAGGGTAAAATAGCAAAACAGAACTGGTGACTAGGTTCCCTAGTTAAATTCACCATATTTCTATATAGCCTCTTGTGGTTCTTTTCTACGTAGCATAGTAGAAAAGTCCTTCCATAGTCAGTGTGGTCCTGGCTCTGATCAGCTGATCTTTAGTCTCTCGCACACCCATTTTCTGCCTGGTCATTTGTTTTGTTTGCATAACACTGCCATTTCCTGGTTCTATCTATCCAGAGGGCCAGTCACGGGTGTAGAAGCAGCCTCCTGGTGTGTGTCCTTGGTGTCACCAACTCTCAGGAGACTCCCACGGTGCCCAAACCTCCATGGAAGAGCTTCCTTAGCATTGGATCCAATCTCATCTGAAGCAAAGACCTGACAGACATCCATGAGGGTTTTCTTTCCTTTTTAAGATGGATTTTGTGCAAATTTCATGCAACATATTTTGATCATATTTAGATCCCCTCACCTATGTACCCCCTTTTACCACCCCCACCAAATTTCATAACCCAGGCCTATAGAGTCACATTTATGTCCCGAAATGCACTGCAGAATGGGGCCATGTACTGGAGCCTGGTTAACCTACCGAGAGCCTCACCCTTAAGAAGAGTGTCTCTCCCGGTTCCAGCAGCCATTAGTTGCCAATGGTTCCTCAGGTATGGTTAGGGTTTCTTACCCACTTCTAAATGTCTATGCTGGGATTTTGTCTGGCTTGAGCTTACAGGGACCTTGTGCATGCTGTCAGCATTGTTGTGAGTTCGTATGAGTAACTTCCCAGCTGTCAGGAGAACTCTGTTTCCTTGGGGTCATCCACCACCTCTGGATCTTACAATCTTTCTGCCCCCTCTTCCCCAATGAACTTTGAGCCTTTGAACACAAAAGTTAGATATAGTCAGGGATAAGCATTCCGCAGCCTCTTATTTTTGCGTGTTAGGCAGTTGTGGTTCTTTTCACCATGAGGAAGCTGCATAGGAAGCTTCTCTGGTTGTAGGAAGATCCAGTTTGAATTGGGGGCTAGTTCTCAGCTAGCACCCCTCAGGGTGCCATGTGGGAGGTATCAGGATGTGAGTTCCTCAAGCCCATTGAAATGCAGAGGCATGACCCATGGTCCTGCTCCACCAGGCCAGTCTTTGGTTATGTTAAAATGGGCCATCACAGCATACTCGGGAATATTCTGCCCTTTTTGATAAACCGAGGATTTATGCAAAGTGCTCTGCCCACACCCACTCTCACTAAATCCCATTCCCACCTTTTCCCTTAAATTCCCAGGCCAGATGCCATTCGGTGCTGGCTCTATCTTTCCCCTGAGCCTAGCCCCAGTTACCCTGAATTAAACTTTGTTCCGGAGAGCCTAAACCTTGCGGTCTTTCATTTGGGGGGTGGGCGGAAGCATGCCATAACCTAACAGGAATGAGTCAGGGGACTTCTCTGACTCTGCCCCAAGAAGGAGCAGACAACTTGGTCCAGGTACATGATGCTGGGTGGGGCAGCAGTATGCAGTGGTGCAGAGTTGGGGGTCCATGATTGGCTTTGGAAGATGACATCATTTTGCTTATAAAGGCAAGTTGTGGCAGGCAATAAATCAAATTCTCCATTGCCATCATTACAGCATTCCCGGCTGTCATTTTTTGCATGCATACAAGTGAAGCAGGCCTGAATTTTGTTCGAGTGACCACTGGGTTGGACAGCGATCAGTCATCAGCCTGAAATTCCTGTCCAGGGGCCAGTAGTCTCTGGGCAGGTGGAAAAGGCACAGCCAAGGTGGGAAACGTTCTGTTCTGTTGTCCCAGGCTAAGGACTTGAGTTGGAAGCACCTCTCAGGTCAGGTTACCAAAGTAACTGACCGACCTCTGTGCCAAGGGTTCAGTTCCCTACAGTGGCCACAGGCAGGCACTGTGTTCCCCTTCCCTTAGCAGGACTGTGCTGTACCTGCTCGGGGCAAAGGAAACTTCCTACATCTGGTCATAGCTGAGAGATGCATTTATCTGTGGCTACAACAATAAGTCATTAGGAATCAGTTGAATACTATATGTATTTAGCAGAATACTAGTATTAGGCTCTCCCCTATAACCTGTGACCTATCTAGCCTCAGGTTCCAAGGCCTGATATAAATGTTAAGTATAGGCTCCTTCTTGTGAAATGGACCTTAAATCCAATTAGAAAGTGATTGGTTATTCCCATAATATTTGTGCCATTATCACACCAGTGAGCATATCTATCTTTCCAGGCCAGTTGCTGCTGTAGCTCCCAGGATTCACGGCTGGGTAAGATTAATGATTAAATTTCTCTTCTGGTAGCGTTCATAGCACCTTTCCAGCACTATGAAAGTAGAGACTTTTGGAGTCAAAATCAGTTTGATTTGTCCCTGTTTGTCCTGTAGCTTATGTTTGTAGTGTCTTCAGCAATAGGGTCTTACTCTCCAGTTCTGGTGAGTAGCCAAGAGCAGAGTGGGAGACCAGTGTCATTTGAAGGTCTATGGAACTCCTGACCAGCTTCCAAAAAGGGATTTCATTTCTGGCATTGGGCTTTTAACTTGTTAATCTATGGCATATATTAGAGTTATAAGGTAACTCCTTTTAATCTGTTTTTATATTGTATATGTAGTTTCTATCATGGGAGGTTTCCATGTGGTTATTTCTAAAGACCTTTAGTGCTACTTATCTTTCCCTATACTGCCCTCCCAAGGACCACCTGCATCTCCTTTGCTTTGGTTCATATTGTTGCTTTTTAACTTTTTATTTAACCTATCAGTGCATATCCAAGCATTTTATTTTTTTAAATATGGTTTTACTACATTTTTGTACACTTAAAACATATTAATTATATTTATATCCCCTTCTCTATTTGCACGCCCATAGCCTGTCCACCAGATTTCATATAATATGTCATATATATTAAGGCTTATCACATCAAGTTGGTGTACCCAAATTTCTGTCCACGTGAGTTCATGCACTGGAATATGTTTAGCCTGTCTAGCATCACTCCTTTAAAGAAGACCATGGCAAATATTTGAAGTGTGAAATGTGCTTCCCACCTTCTCAGAAGAAACAGTGCACCAGATCCAAAGATATTAGCTACAGTCTCTATTAATGTTTCTCTCTCCCTTCCTTCTCTCTATATAAATAAATAGTAACATACAGCATTTCTGCACTTAAGACACATCACCTGATATCTTAGAGATACATATAAATTGATCTTTATCATTCTTATCAGCTTTATAAGATTATTATAAAATAATTCAATCAGTATTTTACAAATAAACAGTTTGACTGGTCCAATCTTTTTGCTACGAGTTCCATACAGAAAAGTATTTACAATAATGCCACTTGTTCATTTTCCCATAAAGAAGGAAATATAAATTTGTATATCTTTCAAGATCCATAGACCTTTGATCAATTCTCAGATATATGTTTCATGTGACAATGAAGTCAAGTGTGCATAGATTTCATATTCTGATGAAATTATTACTATGTTCCAAAATCAGATCTACAGTTCATTCAGGCTGGTGAACACTCTACCTCCCCAGAGTTTCCCTGGCCTCCTATTGACTCTTTCAGTAGGATATATAAGTTTATGCCTTACATTAATTATTCAAGTACTTGTCATACCATCTTTATGAGGCTTTAATCACCTTGAAGATACCAGTCAAGCTTCCGGTCTCCAGGATCTACTGGTGCCTGAAAAGGAGTCTTTTATATAGCAGACACTCAAATATCTTCTTGATTTATTTTTATATGATGATAATTAGCTAATAAAATATGTGTGTGAATGAATCAGGCACTTCAGCATCCCCTTAGGCACAGCCAGAGTTTTGAATCTACCCTCGAGATACCATTTCTGACAACTTTGCAGATTTAATGGCTATTCTTCCCACCACTAACATCATTAAGAGTAGTATGCAACAATGACCTAAGGCCAAAACCCTACAAAATATTACCTTATTTTCTTCCTATCTTCACCAGTTAAAATGAAGCAGCTGGCATTTTAGTCTAAATATAACTTGGAAAGAAATTGAATCCACGAATTTGAAAAAGAAACAAAGTCTTATCAGAAGCTAAACTCATGCTGTCTGCTTCTGTGTCTTTACCATTACTAAAGGGTCTGCCGCTTTGCCGCAGATGCAGATTTCACCTGGCAGGCATAATTGCTTCTTTACAGAAGTAGTGCTCAGTACTAGAAAATGCTTCAATCTGTGTGCATTGTTTGGCAAAAAAACTCCAGAAGCACTCAAAAGTGACCAGAGTGTGGGGGCTTTAGATCGAAAGGCCTATATCATCTCTCATTTAAAGTATGAAGTTTAGGGCTGGAGAGATGGCCTAGCGGTAAAGAGCGCCGACCGCTCTTGCAGAGGACCCGGGTTCGATCCCCAGCACCCACATGGCGGCCGAGAGCCGTCTGAAACTCCAATTCCAGGAGAACTCTAGTTCCAGGGGAGTCTGACACCCTCTTCTGACCTCCGCGGCATTGCACGTCATGGGTGCACAGAATTGCATGCAGACAATACATTCATACACATACGGAAATAAATAAAAAAAATTAAAAAAAAGAAAAAAAATAAAGTATGAAGTTTAGTAATGTTGGAATCAGTGTTAAAGGGTTCATTTTTCTTTGATCCAAACAAAAATGTTTGAAAATTCCCCTAGAAAATCCCAGCACACCAAGTCAGCACTGTCATGCAGTAATCTTGGTCTCTGACTCTCTGACTCTCGATAATATTCACCGGACTCCAACTTTTCTGGTCCCTGCCGCTTCCTAACATCTATATTTTTTCTCTCTCATTATCCTTAGCAGTTATCAGACTTTGGTGTGCGTCCTATTCAGCTGGTAAGCTTTTTACTACAGGTCCCTCCATCCTGTTCTTATAGTAGCCATCAGCACTTTCTCTTTCACATAGCCTTGACATCACCTGGGAGCTTGTTAGGGAAAAAAAAAAAACTCAGGCCATGGTCAACCCTCCTGAATCTGTGCCTGTGCCTCCAGCAGCCAGCCTCCTGTAAGATTCACATGTCATTATAGCTGGAGCCACACTGAGCTCTGCCCTCGTCCTTCATATCATTTGCTTGTCTCTGTGAGTCCATCCCTTCTTGTCCACTCAAATTCCTTCCCTCTCTGATCCTCACAGTCTTCTACCTGTACTATGGAATACATGGGGAATGAGTTCGGCAAAACTCCTAACACCATGACGTTTGCTCTGTCTCCAGGAAGACAGGCAACAAAGAAAACCAACAAATGAAATAAAACATAGTGATTGGGATAGGTTACAAAGGAAAGAGAAGAAGATGGGGCTGGAGAGATGGCCTAGCGGTTAAGAGTGCCGACCGCTCTTGCAGAGGACCCGGGTTCGATCCCCAGCACCCACATGGCGGCTGAGAACCGTCTGTAACTCCAATTCCAGGAGAACTCCAGTTCCAGGGGATTCCGAGACCCTCTTCTGACATCCGCGGCATTGCACGACACGGGTGCACAGACCTACATGCAAAAACAGTACATTCATACACATAAATAAATAAAATTAAATAAAAAAATTAAAAAAAAAAACAAAGGAAAGAGAAGAATAAGAATAAGTGGACAGTATTAATATTATTTCTAAGCATTTCTGGGAAGGGGCACTTATCTACAACAGTTATTCATCAAGGTGGCTAAGAGATGAGATGGTTAGCTTCCTTCTGGATGCTGACCCATGAGGAATGCTCACATGCTCAGGACAGCACCAGGCCCCTGCAGGGAGGAGTCCTCTCAAGTATTCTGCATAGATGAGAAAGCCGAGTTTCTGACTTTCTCTCCACAAGCTAGAATAATTACTCATTTTGTCCAACACAGAACATGGCCCTAATGAGATAAAAGTCATTCTTAAATTCATTCCCCAGACACAGTTACATAAGAATGTATAAAGTTCACAGAATGAAGAAAATATCAATCTAATTCCTTTCTAAACTTTCTTTGTAAGTTAAACAAAATAACTCCTCTGGCATAAAGAACTCAGATGTTGGAACTCAGAGGGACTCAACAAAGTAGGTCTTACTGAATTCATATGCCTTTAATCGGTGCTTTGGTGGATTGTCCCTTTTGCAGCAAACCAATCCACAGTAACTGCCATTAATGTTCAGCTCATTTTCCAACCGAGTGAACAGCGCTGGGTGATGTTGTAAAGTCTGCTGGTTCCATTTGTCCCTGTTGCTTCACTGTGTGACGTTAATGGGCTAGGAGTAATCCATGAGGCCGAGCCAAAAGATTCCCAGCCACAAAATCCAGAAATACTGTGGTTGGCCCAGGCAATTACAACATGTGACACGTTTAAAGCATGTGCTGCCTTCCTTTTCAAAGGTCACACCCTAGGATTAGGCAGAAGAGCCTGCACTTTTCATTTGTGCTTAGTCATGAGCCATGTGTGCTACATGAGCTCTTATGCCTCTTTTATATTTCTGTCAAATAGCAGGATAACATACTTTTCCCCTTCTCTCCTAATTGGTAACTTTCTGGATAATGAAATCATATCACTGAGAGTCATTTTTCTTCAATAATCTAGGCAACATCCAGTGTATATTTGTATGTCACACAATGGATTACTTTTTATTATGTTAGTTCATTCTCAAATTGGAGTTGGAAAATTGGTTCAATGGTTAAGAAGACCTGGGTTCAGTTCCCAGCACCCACAATTCCAGGGGGTCTAATGACTTCTTCTGGCCTCCACAAGCATTGCATCCATGGGGCTCACTGACATGCATGCCGGCAAACACTTAGAGATAAAAATTTTAAAAATCCCTACCCCCAAACTGAAAATTTTCAGTGGTAGGACACTTGTCCAGCTTGTGTCAGGTCCTGGGTTTAATCCCTAGAACTGCAAAATAAATTAAAATAATTTGAATAATTGCATCAAGATTTCAACAAGAAGTAGAAAAGTTGGAATTTAAACAAGGAAGTACTGTAGCCTGAGTGCCCAGATGCTCTGCTCTGCACCCTGCCTTCCCACAAGGCTTTTGGCATTCCTACTGTCCACACCTTCCCAGGAGTCCAGTAGTGACCCCAAGTTCTCAGGTCAGAAGCCAGGTTCTGAGTGGCTTCCTCCATTCCTTCCTGTCCTATCCAAACTGAACCTTTCAGAGCTCTGTTTAAGTCACTTTTGGGGGGACTCAATTTCCTCAAATTAATGATGTTGCCGAACTTTACATTCTCTTTTCCACCTGGTTTGATGGTTCACAGGAAAACCTTCTCCAGAGCTTCCTGTATCCAAGAACTTTAACGCCTAGCCTTCTAGAAGCTTGCACCACAAAGAGCTGGTAGAGTCAGAGGAGGTGAAGAACAGAACCGCATCACAGGCCTTCACTGTCAGAGGAAAGCTGATGACTGAAGGGTGTGATGATCGGCCAGGTGCTGTGATGAGGTGAAGAACAGAACCGCATCACAGGCCTTCACTGTCAGAGGAAAGCTGATGACTGAAGGGTGTGATGATCGGCCAGGTGCTGAGACGTAATAAGAAAGCAGAGGCCAGCTGCTCCTGATACAATTTTCTCCTAAAGCCAGGTGGAACATGGCTACACAGCGTGACATGGACCCAGGCTGTGGTTTTTTTTGTTGTTATTTCAGTAGAAAAAAAGAATAAAATGTCAGGACAATGAAAACCAAATAAGGACCAGGGGGAAAAAGGAGGGATGAGGACACATTTAAACTTAGCCACAACTCTTTCCATGTGAGAATTGGAGGAAAAAGTACATTTGTAGATCAACGAACCTCTCTCCTCCAGCTCCCTATGCCTGGAGAGGGCTCCCTGTGCCGGGACGGCCTGCCACCAACCACTCAGACTCTAGTCTTCATTCCCTAACAGGTATCACCAAAACCATCCAGAGAGCCCTCCTCACTAGTATGCAAGTTTCTATTTTATTATACATCCCTCTACCAACCAATTTATTTAGTAATATAGCTTAAAACACAAATACATTTTACAACTATACAAAAATACTGTCTTTAGGGCCTTTGAAATGGCTCAGCTCTTCCAGAAGACTGGGGTTCAGTTCCCAGTTCCCACATGATAGATAAAAACCATCCTTAACTCACATTCCAAGATATCTGATGCCTTCATTTGGCTTCCGCAAGCATGGCATGCACATGGTACACTTACAGTCATGCAGGAAAATCCTCATAAACATAAAATAAAAATAAAATATAAATACTGTCTTTGTATCCTTATTCTACAGGTGCTATTCTATTGAAAAGGAGGTTTGCACCTTTAATCCTAGCATTCGGGAGGCAGAGGCAGGTGGATCTCTGTGAGTTCGAGGCCAGCCTGGTCTACAGAGTAAGTTCCAGGCCAGCTGGGGCTACAGGGAGACCCTGTCTCAAAAAAAACAAAACAAAACAAAACAGAAAAAGAGGTTTTTACCTTTTTTGTTAAACACACACACAGAAACCAGCAGTTGCTTCCATAGTATCTGAATCATCACACTCTGTTCTACTGTGATGTCTTGTCCCACTAGAAGACCTTTGAGGAGCTGTAGTTTATTTCTATCTCCAAAGGCCAATGTGCTGAAGGTTTCGTCCCAGCCCTTGTCACTATTGAAATATTATGTGAAAGAGAAGAGATAAGTTGGACCCTATAGGAAGTGGAGCCTAGCAAGGGGAAGCTGTGCACACCCTCAAAGGACACTGGGGCCTTAGCTCCTTCCTCAACCTCTTTGTCTCAATGGTGTCCTCTGTCATGCTCTACCATCAGGATGTAGTGTGCCACCATGAGCCCAAAGCAGGTGAGACTATAACGTGGACAGACACCTTTGAAACCATAAACCAAAATAAACCTCCTCAAGTTGATTGACTTGGAGTTTAGTCACAGTGATAGAAGGCTGACTAACACAAGAGCAATAACACTTGAGCTGTCACCTCCTAGGGAGTGGCTCCTGCAGGACCTGGATGTTCTGTAAGCAACTTCTTTTAAATAAGTAGAAAGAAATATATGCTGAAATAATGTACAGGATATAATATAATAAATAGTCTTAGTCATTTGTTATAATAACCAAGTATTATGGACTGTGTATAATCATAAGATCTGTTTTTTATATGACTGGCAGGTGCTGGTTTATTTTTACATGTGTTTCATCAAATACATGAACAAAGCATCGCACCATAATATCACATGGCTATGATGTCATTTACTAGCAGGATTTTTTTTTTTTTATCTTCCTTGTGATCTTACAGGACCTCCATTGCACAGCTAATGTGTTCCTGACTAAATGTGATGGGGTTATGTGCTTTGACTTTACTTCTACCAGTGTTCCCATTTCAGAACAATATTCCTCTCTCTGTGAACATTCACTAAAATTAATTCAAAGAAAGAGATAGTGACAGGAGTATGAGGAAGGTTTCATAACTTCTCAGGAAGTTACTTGCAATTTAATGAAGACTTTATGACATTATTTCACAGAGAATATAGAGTGACAGATGTGTATGAAAAATACTATGATGTAACTCAATATTTTATAGCCTAACGAATTAACAAGAAAATAACATGCAAATGTCTTAGAGAGAAAGAGGGATCAGAGCACAGCGTAGACGAAAGCCTAGTGATCCATATTTTCCAATATTATTAGAAGTAAGAGATTTGATAACAAATTACTTTTTCTAAAATTGTTCTTTTTACAAAAATCAGAATTTGTTTTGAGTTGATTGAGCTAAAATCTGCTTTTTAAAAAGTGAAATGAGGGTTCAGCAGGTAAAAGCACTTGCTGCACAGACTGATGCCCTCAGTCCTACAGTGGAAGGAGAGAAACAGGCCCCAAAGTTATCCTCTGACATCTATATGCATGCTTCTGTTCCCTTGTGTTCTCTCTCTCTCTCTCTCTCTCTCTCTCTCTCTCAATAATAATAATAATAATAATAATAATAATAATAATAAACTTTAAAAATAAATAAAGAGAAATGTTCTTAAAAGTAGAGTCAATTTGCAGGTAAATGGATGGAGCTCGAAGCCATTATGCTGAGTGAAGTAACACAGTCCCAGAAAGACAAATGGAGAATGGTTTCCCTCATTTGTGGATGCTAACACCAAATCCCCCAGATGAAAGGCAAGCTGAATTACAGCATGGTTATATTTTGGGTTTATCTGTAAGCAACTATGTTGTCATAATGTAAATCCCTCAATGGGCTCTAGAATCCACCCACCATTTATTTTCAGACTCTGTAATTAGTGTATATGGGTGGAGGGTATGTATGCATACTTTAGAATAACATGAAATGAATGGAGGAAAATGTGAATTCCTAAGCATAAAAAAAAGACTGAGAGAAAGATGCAGGACAGTTATGATAGAGTACATGATCTGGGATGGTTTGGGGTGGGGTGGGGGGAAGGGATAGGGGAATATGCCTGAACAGAAATTAAAAATGATGTATGAAACACATAAAACATCAATAAAAAAGTGGAGTCAATTAAAACCTCTAAATTTGAGGACATTCATTAAACAGAGGAGGGACTTTAAAAATAACAAGGATTGACAGAGGTAAGTTGTTCTGTCAGGTTTAAAAGATAGGCTCGGCCAACCTCCCATTTGCTGCCATAGCTTTTATCTCATCCATTCTCATTTAATCCTTCTTAATATTAAAATGTCATCCCAACATGCTTAGAAAACCAAATGCAATTGGGTGTATGTATATGGAGAGTGCATATGGCTGTGCTTGTAGTCAACTGACTACAGGATGGCTCTAGTTACAAAACCAATACAATTTCAAAATTCTAAGGCTGGTCTGTGCTACTCTGAAAACAGATGGATTCTAACCAACTCAAACTGTTTTCTTCCAAAGTCCTGCAGACAATAAGAATAGCGTCAAGAGTTGACATTGAAACGCTATGAATTTCTAAAATAGCAGACAAAAATCCGAGAAGCTCCAGAAGTTACACTGACATATCCTTGCAAGAGGTGCATCTAATCTGCTGCATAATCACCCCGCTCTATTTGTGTAGTACTCTGTTATTTTCCAATAACTTTCCCATATATCAGTTCACTTGACCATATTAACAATCTGTGAAGAAAATGAGAGTGGTATTTTCCTCATTAAAGCCAAGATAATGCAACTCAGAGAAGAGGCAGAAAATTGCTTGTATTGATACAAGCTAGAAGCCCAAGTCCTCACTCTGGAATCTGTGTCCTTTCTGTGCAATAAGCAGGGAAAGGAACCAGGCTCTTGTGTCACATAGTATGTTTGACCTAATACTTCCATTCTTTAATTTAGAATACTTGCTTCTGGCCAGTTCTATGCTCACAGTCACCTACCAAGCACTCAAAACCTGAATGTTGCCGGGCGTGGTGGCGCACGCCTTTAATCCTAGCACTTGGGAGGCAGAGGTAGGTGGATCTTTGTGAGTTCAAGGCCAGCCTGGTCTACAGAGTAAGTTCCAGGACAGCTGGAGCTACAGGGAGATCCTGTCTCCAAAAGACAAAAAAAAAAAAAAAAACAAAAAAAAACCCTGAAATGTCAAGTTCCTAAACAGCTGAAATCAGTAAAGAAAGCTTGCATCAAGATGGGAAAGGGAGAAAGGGTCATACTGGAGAAAGAAGTTTTTTTNAAAAAAAAAAAAAAACAACAACAAAAAAACCCTGAAATGTCAAGTTCCTAAACAGCTGAAATCAGTAAAGAAAGCTTGCATCAAGATGGGAAAGGGGGAAAGGTCATACTGGAGAAAGAAGTTTTTTTTTCTTTTTTGTTTGTTTATCTTTGAGACAGGGTCTCATTTTGTAACCCTAGCTGGGCTTGAATTCACTATGCATACCTGCCTGGCCTCAAAGAAAAAGAGATCTATCTGCCTTTGCCTTAAGTGCTGGGATTAAAGGTGTGCACCACTGTGCCTAGCTTGAAAAGGAAATGTCTTATATTAATAGTTGGAGATGTTTTGATTTGGGGTTATCATTTAGGTATTTCAAAGCCTTATGCTTTATCTTGTCCAGAAAAAAAACAGTAATATTTTTAACCAAAATGTTATCTGCGTGTATCTGTTAGTAAGAACAGGATTAAAGCCATAAGCCAAACAATCCATATGGGAGGGACCGAGGATAGCCAGCAGGAAAATGAGCTCTTCTTTGCAGATCTCCTCCCCACAAGCCCCTTCCTTTGTGAACATCATCATCTCAGTAGGCAGCACCACTAACCAGCAACTTGAGAGTTCTCCAAGGCCCCTCTCCCTCAGTTCCCACGTCCTTCAATGACTCACCACCTCCATATTTGGGCTTCATCCCCAATGCCAGGACATTCAACTTAGCGATCATCACCTGTCACCTCCCCTCTAACTGGTCTTAGTACTTTCCTCCATGAAATCCAAATCATACAATATATGAATAAATACACAGATACAATAATTTTAAGACAGCTGAAAAGGGGGTGTTCTGGTTTCATTTCTGTCGCTGTAATCAACTTCCCTTAAAAAACATTTTAGGGTAGAAAGGGCTTATTTTTGTTCAAAAATCAAGTTAACATCCATTGTAGAAGAGAAGTCAAGGTACCAGAACTTAAAAATAGCTACTTGCATCGCATCCATAGTGAAGAGTGGGGAGAAAAGAGTGCACACAGGCTTAGTGCTCAGCTCATCTTCTCTACACCTAGAGTCCATAGCTCTGAGCAGGGTATCACCCTGTCTAGGTGCAGAGTGGGTCTCCCAGTCAATTAATGCAGCCCAGACAACCCCCCAGACATGCCTACAGGCTAACTTGATTTAGGCATTCCCTCATTGAGACTCTCTTCCCAGGTGATTCAAGGTTGTGTCAAGCTGACAATTCAAACTGGAGGAGGATGTATTCTGAGCAATTTTTTTTTTCTTTAAACGCAGACTATCACACAATTCTAGTTCTTCACTAACTTTCTATTGTGTCAGGATAGCCTTTAATGAGCTGGCTTTGACTCTGTCACTAACTTCATTCATGCTTTTTCCCTTTCACTGCTCATAGCTGGCCTTCCCTTTGTTATTTGAATGTACTCAGTTTGCTCCAACTCAGACAACATGTGCCATATCCACCATTTAGAAAGAGCTCCCCCATTCCACCAACATATCCTTCACCCTTAGTAGAAATGCCTCATCTTCTAGAGTTTCCCTGAATGACCATATCTAACCATCTCTACCCTACACTTAGTCAATGTAGTATTCCTCTGGTCCAGCCAAAGAAGTTTGGCTTATGGCCAAGAAATGGGGGTAAGTAGATGGCGAAGTCAACACACAGACATTGAGAGTAGGGTGAAAAACAGGCAGATTGTGAGCTCCTACAAAACTCATTTTAATCAGGGAAAATAGGGATATATATATATATATATATATATATATATATATATATATAATTGTCTCTGCCCTTCCATGAATGTGCCAAGTGTTGATCACTGGGCCAGATCACTGACTCAGCTGTTGCCATGGTTAACTTCTGAGAACAGGTTAGATCTGTTTAGCAGGCAAAGCGATAATCATGCCGGTGTGCAGGTGCATAACACTCTACACAATTCCACCCCTTTGCTTTTAAAAAGAGCGACCAACATAGTGGGAGCCTGAGTGAATAGCTCAGACATTGTTGACCCCACCTCTAGTATTCCGACATTTAACTGTGCCTGTCTTAGGTTGTCCTGATTAGCAGGATCGTACCCGTCATTGGCTAACCAGCCACCAAGGGAAGAAGCTAGGAACAGTTTGTCTGGGTGGGAGTAGAGGCATGGGGGTTTATCCCTGTGAGTCATAAATGGCAGAGAGCCAAACATGAACTATGTCATTGGGAAGGGCTTGATGAGAGCCTCTGTTGATGACAGTAGTCAGGACCTGGGCCATGGTCTCAGTAACTCATTACTAGCCATGGGTAAAAATGGAACAGGCACCTGAGGAGAAGAAGACAGAGGCCGGTGGTGGTGGTGCACATCAGCAGGATTTCCTGAAGGGACAGAGGAGGCTGAGAAGACTCCAAGTGACAAGGGGCGAGGGGTTGAGGATAGCCCACATATTGGAGATAACAAAAAATCATTTAAATAGATGGGTCTTGTAGTCAACTGTCTAGGACTTTAGTTGAGCATGCAAAACAAGTAGTAAACATTTGATAAAAAGATATATACAGTATTCAAATTTTGGGCCAATAAATACATTTTTAAATTTCCATATTTTAAACTTTGCACCTGCATATATAGTCTGGCATACCAAAACAAATAATTATGTGCACATAAAGGATGGAAACTTGAAGTGGCCACTTTGTTTGACAGAACCAACATGAGACAATTACAATGACTGACAAACGCACACAAAGTCGTAGACTGAGAAGACACTAGAAACACCTTATGTACAAAAACTTAGATTCATGAAGAACATGACTACATTAGTCTTAGACACACAGAAAGATAGTCACCATAAACACAAAGCATGAAAAGGTTGGATTCCCTTTTTCTCGAACATTTTTTGAGGGCATCCTAGAGGCTTCCTGGAGGATTCTGTTCTTCTGTAGCAAACCATGGCTGCTACTGGGATCTAGTGTCCATGTCCAAAGAGGGTCGAATGTTTTTCAAAGGAACCCACAGCAGCTTCCAGGAGAATTCTGGTGAGATACAAGCAAGGCCTTGGCCTTGTGTTAATAGGGGGTCACACTGCTACTGTTCTAGCTCACTCTATTGCCAAGGAGGGCTTTGAGAAGATTAGCAAAGGTGCTAACCCAGTGGAAATCAGGAGAGGTGTGATGCTAGCTGCTGATGCTGTAACTGCTGAACTTAAAAAGCAGTCTAAACCTGTGACAACTCTTGAAGAAATTGAACTTAAAAAGCAGTCTAAACCTGTGACAACTCTTGAAGAAATTGAACTTAAAAAGCAGTCTAAACCTGTAACAACTCTTGAAGAAATTGCTCAACTACAATTTCTGCAAACAAAGACAAAGAAATTGGAAACATCATTTCTGATGCAATGAAAAACGCTGGAAGAAATGATGTGAATTAGAAATAATTGAAGGCATGAAACTTGATCGAGGATATATTTCTCCATATTTTATTAACACATCAAAAGGTCAAAAATGTGAATTCCAAGATGCCTATGTTCTGTTGAGTGAAAAGAAAATTTCTAGTGTCCAGTCTGCCATTCCTGCTCTTGAAATTGCCAGTGCTCAGCGTAAGCCCTTGGTCATAATCACTGAAGATGCTATGGAGAATCTCTAAGTACACTGGTTTTGAACAGGCTAAATGTTGGTCTTCAGGTGGTAGCAGTCAAAGCTCCAGGGTTTGGGGACAATAGGAAGAACCAGCTAAAAGATATGGCTATTGCTACTGGTGCTGCAGTATTTGGAGAAGAGGGATTGAATCTAAACCTTGAAGATGTTCAAGCCCATGACTTAGGAAAAGTTGGAGAGGTCATTGTCACCAAAGATGATGCAATGCTTTTGAAAGGAAAAAGTGACAAAGCTCAAAATGAAAAGCATGTTCAAGAAATCACTGAGCAACTAGACATCACAACTAGTGAATATGAAAAGGAAAAACTGAATTAATGGCTGGCAAAGCTATCAGATGGAGTAGCTGTGTTAGAGGTTGGAGGGACAAGTGATGTTGAAGTAAATGAGAATAAAGACAGTGACACATGCCCTCAGTGCCACAAGAGCAGCTGTTGAAGAAGGCAGTGTTCTAGGAGGGGGTTGTGCTCTGCTTCTTTGCACTCCAGGATTGGACTCAATAAAACCTCCCAATGAAGATCAGAAAATTGGTATAGAAATTATTAAAAGAGCACTGAAAATTCCTGCAATGACTATTGCTAAGAATGCAGGTGTTGAAGGCTCTTTGATAGTTGAGAAAATTCTGCAATTTTCCTCAGAAGTTGGATATGATGCTGTGCTTGGAGATTTTGTGAACATAATAGAAAAGGGAATCATTGATCCAACACAGGTTGTAAGAACTGCCTTACTGGATGCTGCTGGGGTGGCCTGTTAATTACCACAGAAGCTGTAGTCACAGAAATTCCTAAAGGAGACAAAGACCCTGGGATGGAGCCAGGAGGATGTCCGTGTAATGTATTTACAGGACAAGAGTAAAACATGGAAGCTGGAGGCCATGAAATTTTGACATATGGTAGGGCTGTTTGTTGGATGTAATGGGAGCCAACTTGCAATCTTTGGCCCAATGGAAGCCTTTACCACATTTGAACAAGGAGCCTTGGGTTTGGTGAAGTGATATGGGCAAGATCACATAAAGTGACCCTTCTTGCCACATCCCCAACAGACAGGGAGCTTGGAAGGTTCGTGCTTGTTATGGGAAAAAGCTTGTAAAGAGTCAATGAATGCCTCGAAAGGAGCTGAGGCAGGGTTAAGGTCACAAGTGGCAATCACCCGTTTATGAAGGTCTTCATTACATACTGACGCAACAGCATTGCGGGTGTGAGAATTCATGCCTTCCCAGGCGAGCTCTTTGATCAGGGCGTCTCTAGTGGGGCCAGGGGTGTGTGGCGATGGACAGCTGCATTGACCCTGATGAGAAAATCAGAAAAATGTTCCCTGCATGTTGAACCAAATTGCGAAAGTAACAGGCTTTTGTGGAATGCAGGGCTTAAGGCTCTGTAGGGCCATGTCTTTAATTTTGGTCAAAATACTGAGGGAAAGTCTCTCGTATTAAAACCTTTGTGGCACCTAGAAGGTAAGCTTCGTTAGGACTCATTAAAAATAGTTGTTACTAGTAGGATCCAGAGGGGGGCCTGATGTCTGCAGCAATCTGAGGCTTTTCTTCCCTTCAATGCCCAGAGGAGTCAATCCTTCTGCTGGCACTTTCTGGTACATCCTACTCACTGCAAAGCTGTGTTTTCTTTCTCAGCCATTAAGTTGGTGATATTCTGGCCCGTTGGAACATACAGACCCCTTCCCGTAGCTAGTTCCAAGATTTGAATTGCAAGGTTTATTGACAAAAAGTTTTCACATCTATCTCTATTCCCCTTTTTTATTTTAGGTTTTTGTTTTTTGACCCATGAGTCTCAAAAAAGCAGCCATATTACACATACATATAGGGTGGAATCAAAGGACAGATTTCATCAAACTCACCCATGCTGTTTTGGGTGACTGCACATGACCAACTTGGGAAGCAAACCCAGCTTCTAAGTTAAATCATCCTACAGGTGAGATTGCTACAAGGTGATACCGTACAACAGCAAAATTATAGAGAACATTTGTATATGCCAATCCCAAAGTTACTGTTATACAGATTTTAATTAAAACAAATGTGGATAACAGCAATTTATATCTCCAATTAACTCAGTACATTACCGTTTTTATGAGAGCCTTTAAACCAATGTTGTTTAATATACACACATTTACTTTTACTAAGTCCTAAAACACTATGTAACCTGTAGACAGAGTCTGGGCAAAACTGGATACTTGTTGAACTCAGGGAAGTTTTACCAGTTTTACAAGAGATTCCTCTATAACAGTTGGCTCCATCTACAGCTGGAGATGACCTCATCCACATCATATTTCTCCTTGTTCTATGGGGGGAAGTTAAGAATAGCCAAAGCACTCTGTGGCGAAAAGAGCAATACAGGGTGGGATCACGGTCTACAGACAGCAAAAGCTATACTAACAGGGCTATAGTCATAAAACAGCGTTGTATGGCACAAAAATAGACCTTAGTATCATGACAAGTGAGGATCAAAACTGAGCACATGACAATTTCAGCCACCTCATAGTTGGACAAGGGGGCCAAGAGAACACATTGGAGGAAGATTAGCAATCTTCAGCAAGTGGTGTTGGCAAAAGCTGGATCACCACCTGTAGAAGAAGAAATTAAACTCCTACCTCTCGCCCTGTACAGGAAAATATTCCAGATGGATCCAAAAGCGCTCAGCATGAAATCAAAAACTCTGGAGGTGTAAAGATAGAAGGAGAAACTTGGCAGCAGACTACAAGACATAGGCGTAGGAAAGCTTCCTAAATCAGACAGAGGCAGCTCACAAGAATAAGATCGACAATTGACAAGACCCTCATATGAGACAAACTAGGTCACACTCAAAGGAAACAATAAAGAGTAAATGAGAAAACACACGAGTGGGAGGAAAACCTTCAACTGCAAGATGTCATCTGACAAAACACTTATATAATTTCCAGAGTTATCAAGCTACTCAAAAAACAAAGAAGAATGAATACAAATGAATAGTCACACATAACAGATGGAGCAATAGATTGAATCGAGGACATTCACAGAGGTAGGAATTAGATGTGGCTGAGAAACTCCTAAGAAGTGTTCAACATCGCTATATTCTAATAAGGAAATGGCTTATACTTAATAACCACATTTAAGTTTATTCATCTTACTGCCAATAAGACTGGCTTGAAGTTGATCATGGAAAACAATATTGTATGTCCATTGCTGGTTGAGCGACTTACTAGTGGTAAGAGGGAACACTCTACGTACTGTGCTTGGTGGAGATAGTAAAGCGTGTAATAACAGCCCGTATGACGAATAGTGACTGTGAGAACCGCTAGAAGACGTGAAAATGAATCTTGCCAATACGGACCCAGTCAGATAACACTCCTAGAGGTAGTATACAACACAAGACCTCATCTTAGCTGAGCAGAATTATACATGCTCGTTCTATATTATTGCATTGTTTGTTTCTACAATAACATACAAAGAAAACGGAACATTACCCTATAATGCCCCTCAAACTGATTCGAGTGATAGAAAATTGTGGTACATGTTAACACATGGAGACTTCTAGTTGTGCAGCGGTAAATCAGACAAGATCAACATCGGATGAACTTTGCAGGTATAATGGTACTGGTAGCTATGTAAGTACTATCTTTTAATTGAAGTAACCAGTTCTAGTTCGGTCTAGGAAATTATACAATACTTCAAATGGTATCAGTCTTTCCTATTATGTGGGATGCTTGCTTAGCTGCGACTAGCTGTTTGCCTGGGTAACTGAGACCAGCCAGCCCGCGTGGGGTCGTGTAAGTTTTCTGATGGTTTCCTTTGGCAGGACGCACACGAGGAAGCTGATGGCTTGTGAGATGATGACAGACAAATTTCCCAAATCCACAGGCTAATCTTTATTGATACACGGGGCTATGTGCTTACTATACATGTCTGTAGCGAGAAGTGACAGAACTTTAAAGTGGATTTTGTGTAGATGCTTTACAATTCACGATATGTTGTTACTAATAGGTCAAATTCATACTATTAACCTAGAACTCATTATTCTATTTTTTGCAGATTGCAATTTGTGACCGAGACTACTGGGAGCATAGCAAGCAGGTTAATATCAAGATACATGAAAGTTTAGTCGCAGGAATGAATTTTTGGTTTTGTTTTTTTTTTTTATAAAATATTGAAATGCGTAAATACTGATTCTTTTAAGACAAAGGACTATCATAGTGTATTTTAACATGATAATTATATTTTAAAAGAGCATCTAGTTTTTAATACATATGATAAAAAAAAAGTGTTTCTTACTTTGTTAGCTCTTAATTATCAAGTCATAATTGAAAAGTTAAAGGACTACTGAGTATGTTATATGCATGATTCGTCACCACGTAGATTAGGTTTCTGTCGCATAGATATTGCTTATATATTCTTATCCTAAATCTAGAGCAAATATATCTTAATTATCCTAAGGTTAATAGTTTTCTTTTAAGTTTTTATCTATAAGTAAAGACCTTATTCCTATAGCATCCTAACTAACTTAGTTATTTTCTCTAACTCTCACTGCTGTAATCTAAAGTGTTCAATCTTTCTGAAACTAAGAGCCGTTTCACTGCTTGCTCCAACTAACAGTCTTGTTTTTGTAAGGACAATTGGCTGGTGTATAAGTAATTTATCTTTCGCCTAAACCTTGCTGGGAGTGTCAGGACTCAGGCATTCAGTGGCTGCATAGAACTAGGAAAACTGTTTAACCTGTTCCTTTACTTAAATAGGGAAATGGGTATTGAAGAGTCTTTTTATTTTAATTTGTTAAGAAAGTAGTTTTTACTTTTTTAAATGATTGATGAATATTCGTGTTTTTATTACACATAATCACTGGAACTTGTTTTTCTTTAGAGACAGTCATAGAACCATTACCACTATATAATTGTTCTGTTTTCCAATTTGTCACAGGTCTTTGTATTGTAATGTAAATTGTGAGAGAAGTCTATTTTTAGTCTATTTCTGACTCAAGACTTACAGACCATTCTTGCTGCCAGGAAAAAGCCCTGTGCCCAAGAGAGGCATTTTAATTGCCAGTTACTGGCACATTCAAACAGTTTGTTTTGTATCTATAAGCTGGCCCTAAGAAAAGATCTTTTTGTGCTCAGTGTTATGCTAAGTCCAACACCAGAAAAACGTAATATCCTAGGAAAGCATCCAATCTCGGGGTGATCTTAGCCGGGTATTCTGCCAGGGACCTCCAGGGGGTCCAGCCTGCAGGACACATCTCCCCCGCTTGTTTTTGAATATGATTTCTCATATTACTTTACACAAGCGACACTGGAGTGGGTGTGGCAGACGCGCAGGTGGATGCCGCAGATGCTAGTACCAATAACCCAGTTATAAATATTTCTTGTGGGCCCAGTGCGGGCTCAGCCCCGGCCCTGGGAGCACTGGGGCGGAGCGGGCAGTCGGGCTGCGGAGCAGGCTAGCTGAGCTGCGGTGGGTGAGCGCCGGGGGCCGGAGCCTCGGTGGCGGGGCTGCGGGGCCTTCCATGATGAGAGATTTGGGGGCACTTCCCTGTCTGTGTAATTGATAGTCTGGATAGTGAGGAGATGGCTGACAGTGTTAAAACTTTTCTCCAGGACCTTGGCAGGGGAATCAAAGACTCCATCTGGGGCATTTGTACCATCTCAAAGCTAGATGCTCGAATCCAGCAGAAGAGAGAGGAGCAGCGTCGAAGGGCAGGTAGCGTCCTGGCCCAGAGCAGAGCCCAGAGCAGAGAGCGGAAGCCAGAGAGTGAGCCACGTATTGTTAGTAGAATTTTCCAGTGTTGTGCTTGGAATGGTGGAGTATTCTGGTTCAGTCTCCTCTTGTTTTATCGAGTGTTTATTCCTGTCCTTCAGTCAGTAACAGCCCGAATTATTGGTGATCCATCACTGCATGGAGATGTTTGGTCATGGCTGGAGTTCTTCCTCACATCAATTTTCAGTGCTCTTTGGGTGCTCCCCCTGTTTGTGCTTAGCAAAGTTGTGAATGCCATTTGGTTTCAAGATATAGCTGACCTGGCATTTGAGGTGTCTGGGAGGAAACCTCATCCATTCCCCAGTGTCAGCAAAATAATTGCTGACATGCTCTTCAACCTTTTGTTACAGGCTCTTTTCCTTATTCAGGGGATATTTGTGAGTCTCTTTCCCACCCATCTTGTTGGTCAGCTGGTTAGTCTGTTGCATATGTCACTTCTCTACTCACTGTACTGCTTTGACTATCGTTGGTTCAATAAAGGAATTGAAATGCACCAGCGATTGTCAAACATAGAAAGGAATTGGCCTTACTACTTTGGATTTGGCTTGCCCTTGGCTTTTCTCACAGCAATGCAATCCTCCTACATTATCAGTGGCTGCCTCTTCTCTATCCTTTTTCCTTTATTCATCATCAGCGCCAATGAAGCAAAGACTCCTGGAAAAGCATATCTTTTCCAGCTGCGCCTCTTCTCCTTAGTGGTCTTCTTAAGCAACAGACTCTTCCACAAGACGGTCTATCTGCAGTCAGCTCTAAGCAGCTCAGCGTCTGCAGAGAAGTTCCCTTCACCACATCCGTCTCCTGCCAAACTGAAGGCTGCTGCAGGCCACTGAGTTCCCTGATGTCCAGAGGGGCAGGGTGGGACTGGATGGAGGATGTGGCAGCTCTTTTCTTGTTCTCTTCCTCCTGCCAGGGAAGGCAGGACCCACTGCCGAGGGCCCTCTGATACTCCTTCACTTTGAGAAATTGGAATTTTTGTCTCTGGTGCTTGTAAAGAAGAATCTTCCCGACACCAGTATGTGGCTTTTTTTTTTTTTTTTTTTTACCACCACAGGATCTGAAAGGACCGAGGTTTTCCAACTGTTTCTAGCATTTGCCAGCTCCTGTGCCTGGACTGATTTGAGTACTTTTTTTTTTTTTTCCTTCCCTGAGCCATTTACCCTTCTACTTCTCCTTCCTGCCTTTCAGCACCCCTGGATGAATGGATTTTTGTAATTCTAACTGTTGTATTTTGTGAACTTGTTACTGTTGTTCTTCTGTGAAGCACATACATGGGGTGGGAGGTGAAGGAGCATCCCGGTTGCTCCACTCACTCCCTGTACAGCCATCACTGTCTTGTTTCCTTGTAACTCAGGTTAGGTTTTGGTCGCTCTGCTCTCCTGCAAAAAGGAGAAAAACAAAAAAAGGAGCCTGAAGAGATGGGACAGGAGAGACCTCACAGCCAGACTGGCTGGGTTTTAAAGATTAATTTTCTTTCTTTCCCCTTGAGGGGGAAAAAGTTTTTTTTCACTGGTACATTTAAAGTTCTCCAACATGGGGAGGTACCAGTTCTGGACAAGTGCCACTGCAGTATAGAGTGCTCAGAGAATCTGATCTTTTAAACTCTGGAAGATGAGAATTTACTGTTGGTCACTGCCGGGTCTGATATTTCAGTGGAATATTGGGTGCTGCAAATAAGAACTGAAGGGGTAAACATAGTAAACCTATTACACCTGTGATTGATGTTTTTCTGTCATTTTAAGAGACTAAATATGGGGTGGGAGGACAAATGTCAAAGCCTTGTACAATTTTAAAACATCACAATTAAACGTGAGCTGGTTTCCCCCAAAAAATAAATAAATAAATAAATAAATAAATAAATAAATAATTCTTGTGGAGAGGGATACATATTAAAAGAACAACAACAGGGCTGGAGAGATGGCCTAGCGGTTAAGAGCACCGACGCTCTTGCAGAGGACCCGGGTTCGATCCCCCAGCACCCACATGGCGGCTAAGAACCGTCTGTAATTCCAATTCCAGGAGAACTCCAGTTCCAGGGGAATCCGAGACCTCTCTGACCTCCGCGGCGTTGCACGTCACGGTGCACAGACCTGCATGCAGACAATACATTCATACACATACAAAATAAATAATAAAAAAATTTAAAAAAAAAAAAAAAAAAAAAAAGAACAACAACAAAAAGATTGCATCAGAAA
>VZQC01008122.1:1758957-1927450 GCA_009823505.1 Rhizomys pruinosus
GTGTCCAGACTATGTTGCTATAGTTTCACTATTCACCCCAATCACAGCCCTTACATTTTACCACACCCTCTCTTCCTCAGATTGTTCCCTAGGCTTAGTAAAGGCGTACTGGTGGACAAGAAGCAAAACAGTCTACTTTCTCTGGAGATGTCATTTTGGACTCTGATCAGTTCTGGCTGTTTCCTTTCATTGGTTGATAGTTTGTCCAGGTATAACCTCTCAATCTTACTAATGAAGCACAAGCAATTAGATATATAGGTATTTAAACAGCACTAATTATTATGGTAGGTTACTTTGGTATAGATACAGATGTTTGGATGGTATGCTAATCCATGAATTATATTTTTTCTGTAAAAGATGACAAGGTCTTACTGTGACTTATAACTTCTAACCACTAGAGGATATAAGCTTGTGGCATCAGCCATGAATTATCCCTCCAAGGAGAGAGCTAATAGCCAATTAGATTTGGGATATACAGACATGTGGCTGCCACTGCTGCACAGTATTTCCAGGCAGGTGAGGTGTAGCTGATGCTGACAGAGGAATCTTGCTTGACTCAAGGAGACCAATTTTTGCTTTATTGGTTTAGTGGCCTTTGGTAACACTCTCTGGCATTCCAGAGACCAACTGTACACTTGCAAGTGCAGAGGATGACCAGTTTTTTAAGTAGGTGCTTTAAACAGGTGCTGGACATCTCAACCCTGATTTTCATGCTCAGACAACAGACACTTTACTATCTGAGCCATCTTTCCATTCTCCTAAGTGACAGGTGATAATCTCTCATTTTGTTTCAGCTTGTACAATAAACGACTGGGAAACTGATATTTTACAAGCACAATTTAAAGCTGAGTTATTTTACTAAATGAAAGCAAACCTTGCTGTTGTGAGAATAGTGAGCTCCCTTCATTAGACTGATGGGATCAAGGTCATGACTAAGGCCCTTTCTGATCAGGTAGTTTCTCTGTCTCAGAACCACAGAAGAGTGGCTCTCACAAAAAGAGTCTGTTCCATTGTTTTTTTAAACTGTATTTCTGGTCAAAATATCCTTATGGATATAATAAAATGCTTTAGAAAATCAAGAGCAATAAGTAATAATGCCATAAAATTCATTGTCACCAGCCCTCCTGAGTAATATGTACATTGTGGATTAACATGATTCTACTGCTCTGTGAAATGCTAGGACCTCACCCAGAGGAAACTGGATTTTTATATGAAATTAATATAAACTGAAGGTTTACGTTCCTTTGGCCATATCAAAACTCTAAGCTTCAGCATGATGTTATTTGGAAATAGGTTCTTTTGAAGATTACAAAGTCAGATCAGGTCATGAGGGTGGAGTCATGGATAGAACTTGCCCTTATTTGAAAACAGTCTCTGGGCAGCAAGATGACTCAGCTGGTAAAGGTACCTGCCACCAAGCTTGATGGCCCAAGTTCAATCTCTAGGACCCAAAAGAGGGAAGGAGAATACCAACTCATTCCAGTGTCCTCAGACTTCCACAGGCACTCTGTGGCATGCCCCCCCCCACGCAAATGAATAACATGAATAAGATACTTTTAAATATCTTTATTTCTGTGGGCACACACCAAAAAAGGCCTCACAAGGGCAGGAGAGGAGGCCCTACTGGCACGCAGAAGTTGGAATTCTAGAATGTAGGGTCTTATCAAATCCACCCAGTGAATGGTGTTCTGTTAGAAGAACCTGAACTTTGATGTTAATACTAGTCATCCCTTACTAGCATAGTTCCACTTATATATTTTGACTGCTTGATAGTGCAAACATGATATGCATTCAGAAGAAATCATATTTTTAATTTCAAATTTGAATACTTTCCTTGTGATATGTCATAGGACAGTCTTCCATGATGCGGGGAAGTGGCAGCAAATCTCAGTTCCCAGTCAGCTGTGCAATCAAAAAGGAAAACATGGATTCTGTACATTGTTCCATGCTGCTCAGCTGTGATGTTCCACAGGTTAGTCATCTTAGATGCATTTCTTAAATAAGATGTTTTCAGTTAAGATTAATTAAGGCATTGTTAGGGAGCAGCCTCAGGTTAGTCAAAGAGCATCTCTCTATATATTCATTTGTACCCGAGTAGTTTGCTACCTCCACCTCATTGACTTCATTTTTCATCTCCACTTATCACCATCCAGGCATATACCACACAATCAGGAGCTCCCTGCTACCAGGACCCTCAATCTCACAATATCAACAGCTCTTGTTTGGACCAAATCAAAGTAAGAATCACCCACTCTTTTTCCAGCCAGGCAAGAACAGGTGGAGCTTTTCAGAAAATCAACAAGGCTGTTGGTGAGGGGATCCACTTCCTGGAGGAAGTAGATGGAGGTGTCTAGCTCTAAGGGGCATGACTCCATAAGCATAATTCCAGGAAAAATCAATAATTCCGAAGTGCTTTCAGTAACTGTTGATAGGTTCTTCTCTGGAAAAAGTGTAACTCAAGGCTTCTTCGTGTTTGAGAACATGAAGCTGTAGGCAGAATGATCATTGCCATACATCTTTAGTCTCCTTCACTGTAAACGTAGCTGTGCTTCATAGGGACTTCCCTTCTGCCTATATCACAGAATTGCTTGTTTTGTGTTTTAGAATAAAGTGTCCTCTTAATTTGATTGCTGAGAAATTAAGCTCCTATCAGTAGAACTGAAGCTCAAAATTACAGGAATTTTGGTTCCTTTTATTTTGTAAGGAGATTTCCTTTATATTCTTTAGGGTTTCTTTTATAGACTACATCTCATGCTGGACAATTTAGACTGTAGAATTTATATTTAAAAAAATATGATTACTTGGTGCTGGAGAGAAGGCTCAGCAATTAAGAGTAATGGCTGCTCTTGCAAAGGACTGGCTTCCATTCTCAGCAATCACAGAGTGGCTAACAATGATCTGTAACTCCACTTCTAAAGGATCTGATACCTTCTTCTGGCCTCTGCATTCACCACACAGGTATATTTACATACATGCAAGCAAAGCACTCATAGACATGATAAATAAATGCATATAAATAAATAAATGCATATAAATAAATAAATAAATTTAAATATGATTTCTTTAAGAAGCACGATCACCATTGTGGTTTCAGGCAACAAACAACAGAGCTGACACTAACATAAGAGAAAGCCTCTTAAAATATGAATGATTAATTTGTATAAAATGAAATGTTCCCTCGGTCTGATCTGCCCTGAATTCAACTACTTGGTTATGTAAATGCTTTGTGTGTTTTCTGTTTTTAAAGCAGCATTTGTCTGCATACTTGACCTAAAACTCCATGCTTTGGTCCATGGAATACAGCAAGAGAAGAAATGTGAAACAATGGAATCATCTTCAAAGCTACCTCCTCCTTTGTGCCACTTTACAATAGCAAGTAAACAATGAGACATAAAGAAAGCATAAAGGAAAGCTTAGTCACCTAGATTATACTGAGTTCTACATTAAATTTATGTCAATAAAATAGGTTCAAAATAGCATTGACCTCAATGGTTTTTAATGCAAAGGAAATTTTTATTGAGTAAACAAGAAAAGAAGGTACTTTCGTAAATTCTGTTTGGGGTGTAGTGACCCAGTTACCTGGTCAAAGGGCTGCATGGATGCAAGAGAGAGGGTGAGTTAAAATTTAACTCCCAGGAATTGTAAACCAAACCTAAAGCCACTGAACCTTTGGAGTTTGATATGATGATTAGAACATAACCAGAGTGACACGCCGAGTTTGCCATAATCAAGGAAGCTTTCCGGGTGGGGATCTCTGAAATTACTCAGGTATGGTCCATGCATCTTCTGTTTTGTTTCAACTCTGTGTTGTGGTATTCATGAGAATGCATGAAAACAACTTTTACTCTCCTCTGTTACTGCGCCTAATCCAGAGAACTGTCATTTGCTCTTATACTAAGGAAACAAACTGAAAAGAAAACAATGCATTGAAATGGTCATTTAATCTCAAACTGAAGTGAATTCCATGGTTTTCTCCTTTATTTAATACATTTCCAAAGCATATGAAAAGTAGAGTTATTACTGTGAGTTAAGAGTAGGGCTAATGTTTTCTGAACTTTACCTGTAGCCTAATATCAGGAAGAATCGTATGCTATTCCTTGTTCTGGTTCTCAGATCTGGTAACAAAAATGTAATTACCAAAAGATATAGCTTTAACATTTCTGGCAGATTTTAAGTTCTGGGAATCTGTCATAATTCCTATCTTATCTTCTGTACCACTGTGAGTCTCATAAAAAGAATCAGGGGGAATCCCTGCTATTTCCTCGGCCATTAGCCTGCTAACAAAAATAATGTCCTAAGCTTCTTGCTTTTGATTCTAACAAGCAAAGAAAACAAAACCAGTTAAGGAATACATGACTTATTTTGAGTGGGTTAAATCTCAACCCTGGGATGGCTAATTATTAGAGCACTTTTACAGTCTGAGCAGATGTAGCACAAGGGCACATTTTCACTTTCTTATTTTGTTTACCCCTAAAAGGACGCTCACACCCAAACTATGATGGTTCTGAAAAGAGCAATTGATCAATTGATCAGGGAATTTAAAAAGAAGATCCTATTCCTATCAGAATTTTCCTCAACTCTCTGATCAGAACTCTGTTGCTTCACATTCATCAAAGTAAGCTCAGGAGAGTGAGTCCCATTAAACTTTTCTGTGCTATAAAAATTAGATACACACCTAGATGAGCAATGTTTTATTTTATGGGATTTATGTTTTGCAAACCATAGACCACTCTAGTTATACTTTAGGAACATCAAAAATAAGTACAATAAAAGTTGTTAGGTAGCATGCAGTAGGAGGCTACATCTGGAAATAGAACTAGAATCAATTATTCATTCAATCACCTAGGGGTTCTCCTGCTAAATACAGAGAAGTAGACACATTTCTTTACTTTAAGGACAATATTTTCTGGAATAGCATTGGTATTTTTCCATTTAAATAATTTGTACATTTGGCTGTTCTAATTTATTAAGTATTAAGTGGAAAGGAAAGAGAAAAGATAATTGGTAAAAAAAAAAAAAGAAAGAAATTTTTTACAGGAATATATTTTAGAATGTCATAATGGATACAAAATCACCAATGCTTAATTATGTCCAATCTGCCTAATATCAAGTTAATCTGTGATGTTTCAAACATTAACATTATTTGCACAGCACTCAAGAAACATGATATGGCACAAAAAATTGACTCAACAGTCAGTCAAACAAGTTAAATAAGTGGTGGTAGACAATTAAAAGGAGATCTTGGGGCTGGAGAGATTGCCTAGTGGTTAAGAGCGCCAACTGCTCTTGCAGAGGACCTGGGTTCGATTCCCAGCATCCACATGGTGGCCGAGAACTCTCTTTAAGTCCTCTTCCAGGGGAATCTGACGCCCTCTTCTGACCTCCGTGGCATTGCATGACATGGGTGCACAAACCTACATGCAGACAGTACACTCATACACATAAAATAATAATAACAATAAAATTTTTAAAAAGGAGGTCTCACTGTATGATTTTTCTATTATAACAATAATACTATAAGTATTGTATTATTAAATGCCTTTCTACACACTCTAAAAATTTGATCCCATTTTTCTTAGAACAACCATATGAGGTCTATAATATTCTAACCAGACTGAGGCACAGACAAGATACTTAGCATGCTCAGCGTTGCTCAGTTGGCAAGTGGTAGAGACAGGTTCTTCAACCACCTGGTCTTATTCCACAGAACATGTATGTACTATAGTCATAATTACTGAAATTTATTACATGCAAATAGATACTTATTTACTATGATTACTCAAATGCTTTGTTTCCCAACCTTAACTTTTAGGAAAATATCTTCTTTCAGGAGTACATAACAACATCTCTCCAAATTGCTATTCCTTAGACTATAGGTTAAGAAATAACAAGCACATTTTGTAGCCCATGTCCAGTATTTGGGACAACCATTATCAATTGAAATAATCACTTTTGCAATCAGTGTTATCAAACACTTGTAAAGGATCACACACTTTCATCTTCATCATCCAGAAAACAAAGCCATGCCCAACTTCAGGGCTTTAAAATTAATTATAGTAAAAAAGAAAAATTAAATTAATTATAGCAAGAATGCCAGATTCTTCTGGAGACTCAATTAGACTGGAATGCTTGTTCCAAACCTTCCTGGGCTTATGAATTTGTGTGCATTGTTTAACTTCCCAAGATCTCAAATTCCTCAAATGTGAAATGGATATATGATCCACCCCACAGAATTTTGTAAAGATTCATTAAAATGAAGCAAAATAGTTTAGCACAGTGCTGACACTTAGGAACCAACTGAACTCTCTCCTTTGTATTCTTAATTGTAATAACCTCCAGAAAACTCCTTAAATTATCCAAACTTATCATCCACTAACTATTGGTCAAAAAGTTCTTTAAAACACAAAATTATATGACTAAGGACACTAATTATAAAATCCATTCCACTTATTCAGAGAGACAATCTATATTTAAAAAAAATATTAGGACAAACAGTAAAACTTAGTTTAGAGGCTACTACTCAAAACGACTAGTAAAAACCAACACCCTACTTATTCTAACTGATAGGACACTCTGATACAATGTATTTAGTTTTATCATGCAATTAGTGTTAGAATCTTACTCAGTAACTGTCTTTTAGCACTCTGTCATCCCTTAGTACTGGGTAGTGCTTTGGGTACTATTGCCCAAGGACTTTCATTACCACACTGTTTCTAAATGACTCAATAAGTTCAAACAAGATGATATTGATTGATGGAAGATAAACACCATTTTATCTTATTCATGGAAACAGTAACTAGGCTCCTCTCAAGTGCAATTCTAACAGTCCAAACTCCCCTAGAAAAGGCAGTTGGAAAAGAAACCTATTCCTGCAGTGACAATTCATACTAAATATGTACATCCCATCTGGTCCTTGGCCTAAAACCGCAAATCTAGTCAGTTATCATCAACAAATATTTACTGACAATCGGATGGATCAAGTTAATTTATCAGTTTAAGCTATCAAACCTATTCCAACTAGGTCCTCAGCTTTAACACTATTTACAATTTTTAATTTTAATATTTAAAATATTCCAAATTTTTCTATTGACATTTTGATATATACAAATAAAAGATTATCTAAAATTACAACTTTATAATTGGCTCCAGGGGCTTTTAGGCCTCTTCTGGTCTCCAAATCCTTGTATACTCAGTTCCTTCTATAAAAATGACATCGCATTTGCATATAACTTATGCACATCCATCCACAGTCTAAGCCATCATAGGCCACTTAAGTCTACCTCAAGCAAAAGAAACACTATTATAGGGTTTTCTGCTACATTGTTTATATGATCATAAATATCTGCATGTATTCAATACAGATGCAGTTTTAAAATATTTCAAACCTGTCTTTGGCTGAATCTATGCATATAGAACCCCAACATTCAGAGGTTCTGAGTTTTCTTTTGTAAAAGTGGTTGACTTCACTAAAATATTCTATTATCTTCAGCTCTCTGATTTTTTGAAAGATATGGAAACTGAACGTTTTCCACAAACATTTCTGTATTGATTTATAGAGGGAATTTTATTCGTATTGATATTAGCAATCATATGGAAAGCATGTTCCATGCTTGCTTGTTTCAGTAAGGATTGGTCCCTAGTGATATTGAGAAGGAAGGAATTTTGAAATAAGACTGTATTTTGCAGTGTTCTGCTCCAGTAAATAATATGTGTAAGGAGAATTAGCACATGACAGTTTGACCAGACTGAGTGTCCATGTGAGCAAATTTGTTTGTCATTCTACAAAATCCCACATCCAATTATGTCGTATTGTCTTCCATCTTGTAGCAATTAGAAAATGACCATTGTTTCGGATGCCCAATTAAATTGAAGAACAACAGGTTTGAATAGCAGAATTAACTACTATCTTATTCCCATAGCATATTCTAGTTTATAAAAGTATTTCAGGGCTAGCTAGATAGCTTTGTGTATAAAAATACTTGCTGTGTAAGCGCAAACCCCTGAGTTCAATCCCTAGACCCCACAATGGAAGAGAAGCATTAACTCTCAAAATTTGTTCTCTGAATTTAACAAGTGTGCCCTGGCATGCACACATTCACACCCATACACTACTACTACTACTACTACTACTACTACTACTAAATAATAATAATAATAATAATAATATTAATAATAATAATTTGTTGATTAAATTTGTCCCTTGGCAATTTCACACATACACATAACACACTCTGATTGCCTTCACCCCCACCCCCATATCTCCCTTCATTCCTGTCCTCCTAATCTCTTTCCCCTATTTCTACTGTCTGTTCTGTTTGTAACCCACTGAGACCTAGCTAAGCAGTTGTGTGATCACGGATTTGGAGGTATCTATTGGAGCCTAGTGGACTTACCAGTGGGTGCACAACTGAAATTAATTGTTCCTCTTCTCATAGAATCTATAGCTTAGTGTTCCATAGTAAGTGGTAGTGCTCCGTGAATTCCTCCACCATCCATGGCCAACTATTAACAGGGCCCATCTTGTGCAGGCCCTGTTGTGTGCACATAACTATAACTGCAGCTGCTCTGAGTTTCTGGTTACAATGTCTGTGCCATGTCTATAGGATGGCATTTCATAGGTCTCCCTCTCTTATGGCTCCTATATTTTTTCCATCCCCTCTTCCCAGTGTTCCCTGAGCCTTGGAAGGTATAGTATAAATGTCTTGTTTAGGACTGAGCCCTCAACTCTCTTATTCTTAGCATGCTGGGTGGCCATGAGTAGCTGCATGCATTGCTATTCACTGCACAGAGAGACTTCTCTGATTAGGGCCAAGAGTCACATCCATTTATGGCTATGTTTAGAAGGAAGTTTGACATTGCATCTATTTAGCTAAACATCAGTAGTAAGTTCCTCCCAAGGGCCTATGATTCTCTAGGCATAACTTTTTACTGGGTTTATAGAACAAAGTATAGATTCCTCTCTGTGCCTGTAGAAAGGGCCTCAGATCCAATCTGGGAGTGGTTGGTGAGCCACATAATAGTCATGTCACTATTGCACGTGTGGGAACATCTGGCCTGGCAGGTTGGCATTGTAACTCACGGAGTTCACAGCTGGTCAATACCATTGATGTGCATCTTCTCCCCCCACAGTTTCTGGCACTTTCAAGCTCGCCAGCAGGGAAGAAGCTTCTGGCTCAGTTTCAACTTGATTTCTCTTTATCTTAGACACAGAAATGTGTGGCATCATCAACAACAGGGTCCTATCATCTAATTCTGGTGGGCAACCAAATGGAGAGATCCTGCACTGGTTGAGGAATTTTGAGGGGCTTCCCTGACCAATAGTTCCTACAAAGATATCCCACACCTGGCACTGGGAAGTTTTTTGATATCCCATTGCTTCTACAAGTAGCAATAACAGATAGAAGTTTTAAAAGGATACATTTTTAAAAGCATTTCATACAGAATAATTTAAATGAATTTACTATCACATTTCTTCATGATCACTTTAGTCCATTTGTTTAATGTAATTGAGTTATGTTTCAACATTCCTCTGGTACAAAGCCAGTTAACTGAAAGATAATTTCACCTCTTTTTGTAGCATAGTTCTGATGAGTGGCCTTCAGTTATTTCTCTGGACATCAATTGACTTATGGGTCAATTAAGAGGCTAAATGAAATAACAAAAAGGATATTTAGATTGATATGAGAATAAAACAGGCCCAGAATGAAGGCTAAGGAGAATTAGACAGTTTGGATACTATAGTAACAGAGTGAAAGAAATGAAGGTACAGAGACTTAGAAATCCTGAGATTGTTAGGGCCCTGGCAAAGCATTATATTCAAGTGTCATTGTTTTTCATTTCAAGTAGCTCTAGTAACTATTTAGCTATTTTATTGGGCTTTTGTGTAGTTCATATCTACTCAGCTGGGACCTTTAGCATGAAACAAATGGCTTATTAGATGTACTGCAACCCTATTGCTCTGATTATTTGTACTGGCAGTCAGAAATCTAACTCTGGTACTATCACAGGGAAGGGACTGTATTGGCACAAGAATCCACTAGTGCTCTTTTCTGAAATGGCTCACAGTCCCACAGGACTCAGACATCTACTTCTAACCAACAAGAACTGGCAAACTATGATTATGAGATGATGATGATGTATTAATAATAATTCAACTTTAACATTCTCATATGACTCTGTGCATATGCTGCACACATTAGAGAACTGGTTTAATACTGTACAATAGATACTATTACTATATCATTTTCCTGTAAAAGAAATGAAGGCTTAGGAACATGGGGGAAACCCTCCCAACTTTACTAACTACTATGTACAGGAAACAGGAGTGAAAAGCCACATGGCGTACTGAGGACAGAAAAGTACCGCAGTTTAGAATGTGAAGGAAAGAAGAAGCTAAGCAAATATCCCAAGGATAGAAAACACTTTTTTATAAAAGATAATAAAAGTACAAAATTTCACACTTCAAGGGGACCCTTGCCATTATAGTATCTCCCACTATACAAATTTCTTTTTTTAATATTTTTGTTGAAATATTCTGTATTTTGTGCATGTCTTAATCATTTTTATTCCCCCCTCCCCATCAGCACCCTCTCTCCTCCCATTAGATTTCATGTAGTTTGTCATTTATGCTAAGGGCTATCAAGTCAAGTTATTATCCCCTGACATCCCTCAGTGCAAGTTCATCTTCTATAGTCTAACTGGCCTACCTACCCTATCTTCCCTTAAAGAATCTATTCCTCACCCAGTAGTAATCAGCTGCCCAATAGATCTTCAAATAAGATTGGGACCTGATTCCATATCCACAGTTCTATGCTGCATTTTCGTCTGCTTGAGTTTGCATGGGTCTTGTGCATGCTGACACCATTGTTGTAAGTTCATATGACCATAGTCCCAGGAGCCTAAAGGACTCTATTTCTATATGGTCATGTGCCTCTTACCCTGGCTCTTATAATCTTTTCACCTAGTCATCAGCAGGCACAGGTACTGTCAACACAGGGGCAGGACCAGCCACAGAAGTGTAGCTAAAAACATACAGTGATTATCTTAAATGACCTGGCTACCTTATCTCCCATTTCTGGTAATGTCTGGAAATCTCCCAGGAGACTCCTGCAGGAAGAATAACTGGGCCCCATGTCTACAAAGAGGGTCCTCTATGAGACAGGCTTCATTTTAGGACTTTAAATGTAGGCTCAAATGCTCCCAAGTAGCAGCTCCACCAATCTGAAGAGAGTGTGATTCATTTAGCATAAAAATAAGCTTTGATCCAGAAGTTCCTGGAGAAATAAATTAATTAAGAGTAAGAGTGTGAGCGCTACCACCCAAAACCTAAATAGAAAAGTTACCTTAGCAAAGCTGTGTGGCAGTGGTAATTAAGAGAAGGAAATTTGGATGGTGGAGGAGAGAAGACATGGTGGGTAGGGTAAAATGAGGGACGTGAAGCAGGTGTCTGTCTGAAAAATTAGCATAGCAATTTTTATTTGTTGAGCCTCACATATACCACACGTTAATCCCTCCACATCACTCACTCCCTCTCTGTAACAAGCCTATGCTACACGTGTAGTGATTTGCACTAGTATCATCCAGAGAATGTTATCGTGTGATCCCTTATAATGCCTTAGTGAAACAGACTATAAGAGTGCTGGTGAGATGGCTCAGCAGGTGGAGACACTGTGAGCAAACCTTGAGAGCCTGAACTCAATGTACAGATCCAACAAGGTGACTGGAGAGAATTGACTCCTGAGGGTTGTCCTCTGACCTCCACACCTATGCTGTGACATGCACAACACTTGCACGTGTACACACAAACATACACACAGACACACACAGACATACACACACATACATGCATGCACACACGCACAAATAAATACATAAATATTTAAAAACAAAAAGACTATAATGTCTAGGGACTCATTTGCCTTTCAGAAACAATCCATAAAGTCAAATATTTTCTATAATTCATTATCTCAGTATTGTAAAGGAGTATTTAAAGTACTGCAAATGCATAGTGTGGGCATGGTGGTGGGCAACCCTATTTTAAAAGCAGAAGATTCTAGATTCAGAAAATCTGGACTCAAAAGTTAGCCCAGCAACATGTAGCCAACTACTTACCTTCTGCCGCTAAAGTCAATATTGTTTTGTGAGGATCAGATCACTGCTAAAAACAATATGGAGCAATCATGAGCCAACCTTAGGTAGCACACACCTTTAATCCTAGCACTTGGGAGGCAGCGGCAGGCGGATCTTTATGAGTTCAAGGCCAGCCTGGTCTACCGAGTGAGTTCCAGGACAGCTGGGGCTACAGGGACACCCTGTCTCAAAAAGACCAAAAAAAAAAAAAGAAAATACAGCCATAATTCTGGCCACAGGTCTGTGTTGAGAATGTGCTGTTTTTAATGGGAAAAAAACTTGTTAAGAGAGAGATAGGCTGTGAGATGAAAATTTTGAGTGGATTTTAGACTGCAGTAAGGTGGCTGTGAAATTAATTTGACCCTCACTTGTTTGCAGGTATTAGCTTGCAACCACTGTCCCCTAACTCTGTGGCATTTTTTCCAAGGGAAAAGTATTCTCTGAAAGGACCTCCTGAGAGTTCAGTATAAAATGACTTGCAGTACCTAGGTAATTATTAAAGTTACTAAAGTAGAAAGATGATCTTTACAACATAGTGTAAACCTCTGAGGTTTGCTGTTTTCATAGTTACCCTCCCCTAAAAAAAACCACAATACCAAAAAGTCACTCAGCACCCAAAACTGCAGCCAAGATAATTCTTAGTCTTAATCCTGACAAAAATACAGGCATTAAATAATTAACTTACCTCCAAATAAGTCCCCTACACAAGCATGGGGATGTCCTGAAGAACAGGGCCTGGAAGAGAAAACAAAATGTGGCAGATGAGGAGGCAGGACTCTACGAAGCACCCAGAGTACCTGGAGAGAATTAGGAGCCAGTGTCTATTCAAGAGATGTCAAGGAGATCCCTCTTTCTGAATGGGGAAAAGTGAGGCCATTCTGTTACTGGTCTGAGTCCTTGAAGCCTCTTTGTCTGAAAGCAAGATTCTAGCACATGTATCCTGTTCCTGTAGGCCTCACTGTGTCTTGAGCAATGTTCATTCTGCCCCAGCTGTCCATTACTTAACAACTGACTCTTTTTTGCATACGAGTGTAGAAAGCTAATCCTCCTGTCTCAAATAACATGTTGATGTCACCTTCCATTAGATCTGATGCTAGAAGAAGTTGGGGTTATTATATTAACTTCTTGTACACTGAACATAGATTCAGTGACACCTCCACTTCTTTCCCATATGAAGTCATTATTTTTCTCAGTCTGTGTTAGACACAAGGAGACTTTTCCATAAAATCAAGAAAATTATAGAATCTTCTCCAAACCTTAAAAGTTGAAATTAAATGATAACTCCCTTCTCCAAGATCTGAAAACTGTATTTCTTACTGATTAAAGTTTCCACGTATACAGGACAATTGTTCTGTTTTTTGTTTTGCTTTGTTTTCAATTCTCACACCTAGTAAAATAGTAAGCACACAAGAAATTCACAATACTGTTTGTTGAATGAAAGTGTCTTTATTAGAAAGATAAAGTGGAACAGTTAAGAAAACACTTAAGAAAATGCCCTGTACAAAGCTCTATGCTGTGTTCCTTCCTAGCCCACTGACTCACTTCTGTCCTTCAAACTCAGAGTGAAGAAACTGGTTAAATAACTTGACTGAAGCTTGCAAAGCATTATGAGGTAGAAGTCCAACCTTCAAATGTCCAAACTACAAATGTCACAAAAGTCATGAATTATAAACAACATGGGGCAAGATATTCTGGACTTTAATATCATGTGTGGCAGAATGGGAAAATGAGGAAAACATAACAAAGTCTGTCTGGAATAATCAGAGAGGCCATATGAAATTTCTATTCCATTCAATAAGCATGTATGCAGTGACTAATAAATGCTCCATGTTAAATGCTAAGGGTTGGGACTAAAGAGATGTGAATGCATGCCATTGAGGAGATGAGCCTTGTCTCTCATTGTTACAGTCACAGCTCAGCCTTTCTTATGTCCCTACCTGTCCCCAAACTAGTCTTTCTGGCTTTAACCTCAAGAAAATTCATAGAGTCATCTTTCTGAACTGTGCTAGTTCTTGGTAGAATTCTTCCATTATGATCTCAAAAACTTCATAATAAGAGGAGAGGTTGATGTTGATTTCTTTCATTTTATATATATATATATATATATATATATATATCTGTCTCCTGTCTCATTTCAATGTTAGATTCTTTTTATTTATTTATTTATTTATTTTTTGTATGTATATTGAATGTACTGTCTGCTTCAGGTCTGTGCACCCGTGTCGTGCAATGCCGCGGAGGTCAGAAGAGGGTCTCAGATTCCCCTGGAACTGGAGTTCTCCTGGAATTTGAGTTACAGACGGTTCTTAGCCGCCATTGGGTGCTGGGGAATCAGCCGGGTCCTCTGCAAGCGCTGTCGGTGCTCTTACCGCTGGCTATCCTCCCCGCCCAATGTTAAGATTCTTATTGTTTCTCCAGCTCCTTTTGATGACTCACATGGGTAAAAAGTTGTTGATTCCATCCCAAGTGCACACTGTGTTTAAAACAAGATCTTAACTGCTATTGAATACCAATACTGAGACATTTCTAAAGAAATTAAAATTTGGGCATTAATACTTTGATTATTGTTGGCCAATGTTTAAAATTGATATAGCATCTAATTTAGAATCATTCAGAATCTTACCTAGAATAACTTAAGATAATAAAACCAATATACTGGGGAATTTGCTTGGTAGTAAAATATCTATGGAGAAAAATAAAAGTATAGCTTGGGGAAATATTATTGAAGCTATTGACCTAGAGTTGATTAGAGAAAAATAGCCAGCAGATGGCTTATGGTCATGATTATATTTATACATGCTTGCATATATACACATGTGTGAATATATATCTTTATCCACATCTGTGCTAAATCAAGGCATTAAAACATGCAAATGGGAGCAGAAACATGTTTTTCCATTTTTATCTCATTTTTTCACTGTTATAATTAGGAATCAGAATAAAAAAGCTACCAGAATTCTTGGAACAGTTAAACATGATTATCTGGTCATCATTCTTGGAACAAATCTGATATCTAGACAACCTTTTTTTTTTAGCATAAAGTAAATTTAGAGGTCAGGTTATTTTTATTTAATCGTTTAAAAATTAAATTTTAAAAATAATATCTGATTCAAGCAGAAACATTTCTACATTTTAGCATAGTCTCATTAAATGACTATTATGGAATTTGGCTTTATCTGGCTCAAAGGCATCTCCCACCATTTATTTGTTAAAATATCTTTTAGATATCAAAGAGAAACCTTTAAATCCCTGAGATTTGCCTTGAAACTAAATTATACAAGGAAAGACAAGAAGAGGAAGCATTAACTTCTGCACTCTCGAAACAAGACTCTGAGATTTAGCTGGGTGTTCTAAAAGTTTACGTTTATCATGCTTTCAAAACCATCTTCACCGTAATCTTCTGTTCAGAGACTCTGTCTAGGTCCAGTGAAATTCTTACCCATGACTTCAGTTACTTCCTTTAAAGCTTTATCCTGTACTGATTACACATGCTGTGATGGCACACACTCACCACTGGGGAGTGACCCTACCAGAGTCAGCTGACAGCACATGTGAGCTACTAGGGACCTTCACTGAAAACAGACTCCCAGCCTGGCTTCCTGACAGAATCACCTATTCTCAGGCATTGTCCTCCCATCCCCAGAGGTGTCTGATTCGATTCAGGTGACCTGCAGCCTAGGGAATGCTATAAATGCCCCTAGGTGACAATACAATGCAGCTGAGATGGAGCTCTAATTCAACAAGTTATATATCAAAACAAAATAATTGAGAGGTTTATTCACTGCCAGTGGGTAGGTATACCAACAATTATTAAACAGATGAAAGACTGGGGTGGGAGATGGCCTAGCGGTTAAGAACGCCGGACCGCTCTTACAGAGGACCCTGGTTCGATCCCCACTCACCACATGGCGGCTGAGAGAACCGTCTGTAACTCCAATTCCAGGAGAACTCCAGTTCCAGGGGAATCCGAGACCCTCTTCTGACCTCCGCGGCACTGCACGACATGGGTGCACAGAATTGCATGCAGACAGTACATTCATACACGTACAGAAATAAATTAAAAAAAATTTTTTTGAAAAAAAAAACACAGATGAAGAATGAAAAGGACTAAAAAGAAGTGTGAAAACAAGATTACAGGAAAAAGGAAGAGTAAGTCCGTGTTTCTCTAGTAATTTTTCTACATTTTCATTTCTTTTAGTGAATAAATGTTTTCCAAATAGCTAGCATTTGGAAATAATGTCCTAGAACGATCTAAATTAATTTCATTATTACTAGATCTGCCTTAGTTGATTTGGCATGAATTTAGTCTCATGAGGACCACTCAAGAAGGTATGTATATATTTATACTATATGCACAAAATGATTACATGTGGCTGTGCTTAGAGGGAGAGCAAGAGCTATGAGGAAAGAAAAACAGAGTCGGAGGGAGCTGGGTTGGGTTGATGAGGAGGGACGTGAGCAGCTCTGTGAATTCCTACCTTGGAAAGTTTTTTTTTTAATTTTTTATTTTATTTATTTTTTTAATTTGTATGTGTAAGAATGTACTGTCTGCATGCGGTTTGTGACCCTGTCGTGCAATGTCGCGGAGCGGAAGTCCAGGAGGGTCTCGGATTCCCCTGGGAACTGGAGTTCTCCTGGAATTGGAGTTACAACGGTTCTTAGGCCGCCATGTGGGTGCTGGGGATGAACCCGGGGTCCTCTGAAGAGAGCAGTCACGTGCTCTTAACGCTAGGGTCACTCCCCTCCTGGAAGCTTTTTAACAATCTATGTTGTACACCTTCCAGGACAAGAGGCTCGGGGAGCCTGGGTTCTCACTATTTTTCTTGATTCCTATGTACACATTTTCTCTCCAGGTGCCATGCAGCTAACAAAGGTTCACAGCTGTTCAATAAGGTCTTGTGAGTGTGGACATGTGAACATGATTGTGTATGCCTATACATATGAGTGAATGAAATCCTCCCTCCCAGTACTGGAAGTACCTCATCTCCTTACTATACTTTGCTGTCCTTTCATGGCTAGCCTGTTAACAAAATCTCTTAGAAACTTATACAGGAAGATTAGAAACAATGAAGTGGAAATAATAATACACAACTTCAGTCCTTGTGAACACTGAAGATGGGAGACGAATGACAGATTTTTCATTAAAAAGGAGTTTGGAAAATATTAACAGTAGATGGGAACTGTGTGTGCATTGCAGGAGAAGTGAAGTGGGGAGTGGGGAGGGGGGAGGTTTTAAAGATGTATGGGAAGGCCCGGTCGTGTGGCACACGCCTTTATCCTAGCACTTGGGAGGCAGAGCAGTGGATCTTTTGGTGAGTTCAAGGCCAGGCCTGGTCCTACACAGTGAGTTCCAGGACAGCTGGGGCTACAGGGAGACCCTTTATTGAAAACACCAAAAAAATAAAAAAAGATGTATGGGATAATTATGGCGGAGTATAGAAAGTCTAGAGTGACATAGCTTAGTGAGCAGAATTTCTTTGCACATATGTTTAATTTTCAAGTGGACTTGCAAACTGGTGAAATGGTCACTGTGGCATAAAATATGGATACCTCTCATCTCAAAAGAAGATGTTTGTTCAATCCATTTAATTAATATGCGTTTTAATCAGCACTCATTATTTGTGTTCCATATCACAGAGAGAAGGTGATTGGAGAGATTTTATTTCATTTGTTAATTTATTTTTTTGCTTTCAGATAGGGTCTTATATGCTGTCCAGGCTAGCCTGGAATTTTTAACCCTTCTCCCTCAGTACCCCTGGTACTGGGATTGTAGGTGTGTACACTCCTCTATAGCTATTCATTTAAATAGAAGTACTTTATTGTAGTGAAGTCACACAAAAAATTATGTAGCTAGATGAAAGTTATCACTCAAACACATCCTTGCATAGCCCCCAAATCTATTCAACCCAGAGAACGTCTATGTAGTCATAGTGGCCATTTTGGAGCAATGGAGCTGTCCTTATGGCTTTAACTTTCACTATCAATTATATCTTTTTTACACTTACAGACTGCAAAATGGAGAAATTTTTGACAGATTTGGAACTAGAAAAATAGCCTTGGATCTCCTTTCATCACTCCTGTGCCCTTTTCCCTGCCTTCCACTCTTCTCATCACCTAATAGTAGCCATCTTGGCCTCTCTCTAAGTGTTATACTATGCCCACACATGCCTGCTTACAATTATACTTATACACACTATAGGCTAGGACCAGCATAAGGGAGAACACGCAGGCTTTCTTTTCTTTATGTGATTGGGCTAACCCACTTAAATGTTACAGTTGTTCTCATTATTGTCCATCGATTTTCTCTGCAATTCTTGGTTTCGATCTTTTCCTGTTTTGAAAGTCTGAATGATGTTCCTATTTTTATTATGCTACGCCACATTTTTGAGTTATGTAGCACATTTGTATCATTTCATTGTTAAGATTATCAGTGTACATTCCTATATTGTCCTTTCAAACTTTGTTGCAGCTGCTGGTTTCCTCAGATTAATTAAGAAAACCCAACAAGGTTAGAAACTCAGATGTCGTTAAGACTGCCAACCACTGGTGAATGGGACACATTTAAACCTTGAGTAAAGTTTACCTCATCTATCTAAAGGTTTGTGTCAATATGCCCAGTGCAATGAAGAACAACTTATGAACTTCTTTAACCCTTTTAAAAATTCAAGGTATATGTGCTCTAATTTTATGCTGAACACGGTATGTAATCATGCATGAAACCTGTGCTTTAAAAGTCTCCTGTCACTGATTGCTGCCACGATTGCACTGTATCTTCTTTGGGATGTAAAAGTGTAGCACAGACTTAGATTAGTTCTATACCAGAAAGAAAAAAATCCCAGCTTTGATCTGTGGACTGCTTTCTGGTGGGGTATTCCTCATGGTCTGACACTGTAGCCTTGGTGCCTGCCTAATGTCAGGAGAGCTCTACTAGTCCACATTAGAAAGCTAGATTGGCATCCCTTTGTCAAGAGTTATAATCCAACAAAATATTATCCAAGCATTATTTGTCCTTATACCCATAGGAGCTACCATTATAATCTTTACTAATTTTATTATGTTGTGCTTTATTACCAGAATAAACGGAGATGCTCGAAAACCCACCAGCTCCAGCTGCAAAAACATACCTGTGGACAGTCCCAAGCAGATTGATGTGGTCACCTCAGAAAAAAAAAACTTGGAACTTTCCTACCTCTCCCCTCTCCTCCCAAAGCCAGGACTCTTAGGAAAGGTTGGCACATCACGATTGTAAAGGGCCAAAAGGGCAGGGGGGATATGAATTTGAGATCACAGACAAAATGGACTGGATTTTTTGTCTATTTTCTTTTGATTTGATCAACGTGTTTGTGTCAGAAAGCCCCTCAAGTGGCATGGTAGGGAACTGGGTTGTCAACAAAAAAGTGAAAATCCAATGTTACCTAAATTGGTTTTACTACGGACACTTCTTCCAGGTGATTGCTCTATGTTGCAACCGTAACTGGTCAAAAAAATACAAACAAGTTCCTTGTCAGTATGGCCACGCCCGCGCATGTTCTGCTGATGTTTCTTTTGACATAGTTTCTCATCCTTGCTGCCAATCACTTTACCTATATCTTTGTCCTTCTAGTTTTTTTTCCTTACTTCATTATCTGTGAACATTATTTGTGAAACACTTGCTAATTTCCCTATATCTTTCTCTTTTTTAGCTTGTTTCTGTTTCTAAACGACCTTTCATATGTCCACATGTGATGCCATGTTGTAATAAGGCTTGGGTTTGTCGTGATTTACTTCGCTTTCACCAACTCACTCACTGTGTCCTCCCATTTATTTCTGGACTATGCCACTTTCCTCGACTCGTTTGACGGCTTGTTTGGCGTGAGGTACCGAATGCGAGAGGGAACAGACCCCTTCTGCCCCCTCCTGGAAACCAGAGTTTAGCCGGTTTTTCAACCCGCCTCGGTGCTGCTGGCGAAGCTGTCGCTGCTCCGACTTACTGCGGCAAAGTCTGTGGAGCAGAATTGGGAACGTGCCTTTTTTCATTGAATGTGACCCTGATTAGATAGGAATCTCAGAAGAGGAGCAAAGATTTCCCTGCACGAGACTTCACAGAGGCGGAATTAGATATGGCTGAGAAAAACCTTATAGCGAACTGTGTTCAAAACCATCAGCTTAGTAATTTAAGGAAATGCAAATTAATAACACCTTAAGATTTCATCTTTACTCCTGTACACAAACGATGGCTCGGATCAAGTAAGAAACCAAATGCTGTCCAAGTGCTGGAGAGCTGGCCTTTTTGTTGGGGAACAGGGGAAAACACTCAATTCATTGCTGGTTGGAAATGTAAACTTGTGCAGCCACTATGGAAAACAAGGTTGTGGAGAACCCTTAGAAGACTCAATTATTCTCGAGTCTTGCCATTTGACCCCGTCATTTAAATCCATTTTCCTGGGTATTATACCACCCGACTCTCATCTTCCTGCCGAGATACATGCACAGCTATCTTTTATTGCCGCTCTGTTCACAAAAGCAAAAAACTGGACTCACCCCACAATTGCCCCCTCAACTGACACATGGCTAGTACAAACTGTGGTACATTTGTTTACACAATGGCCTTCTATGCAGCGGTTAAAGAANGAGAAGAAAGAGAAATTACATGCATAATTGAAGTTATCAGTAGGAAGACCCCACTGTCAAAGCAGTTGTGTTTGATATAGCAAAAAGCTCCTATGGCTTCAGTCACCCATTCCACCATCACATCAGACATTTGGTCCATAGTTCACTCCTTCTGAATGGCTCTCCAATCTACAAGGACCGAAGAGCCATGTAAGGAAGAAGCTGCTATTTTAATCCATATAGAAGAACAAAAATAAATAAAAGCCAAGTTAGGGCCTGACAAGTATAGTGTGGGTTAAACTATGAAAATGTTATATCTGGTGGAATGTTTGGGTAGGAAATGAGCAGTGTATATATAATAAGGCTGGTAATGACTATGTGTCTGTCCTAGACCAGGTGGACCATCAGACAATCAGCCATAGCCTAGTCAAAGGAGTTAAGACAATAGCTTATTTTCAGTCCAGACTGAAGACAAAATTAGAAAATGCTTTAGCTGACCAAGACTATGTATCCCTATGGGAGAGGATGTAGACTCCTCACATCTCCCTTATAGGAGATCCTGCCCTCTATTTACGGCAACACTCTATGGGAAGCAATGTAGATAGATAGTATCATCTCTTCACTTCTAAGGGGAGAAAAGACAATTGGGAAGAACCAAAATGCAGCAGTTAAAGGCACAGACTCTGCCCTTCCCCAGGACATTAGATTCAGTAACACTCATCTGATCTTGGGCATGTTATCTAACCTCTCTCATCTGGGTTTACACCATCATAGGAAATGTAATACTTCCAAAAGGAATAAGCAAACCATATTTAAAAATTTAAAGACATAGCATTTAATATGTGATCAGTAAATGTTAACTATGTTTATTATTCTTACCATTTTTAATTTTGTCACATAATAGGCAAAAAATATCTTAGTGTTTTATTTTAACTTAATTACTAAAGACAATCATATTTAGAAACAGTGAAATCATAAGTTTTTAAGCCATCTTATTTCTTTTTTCCTTGGAACCATTCATGCCCTTTGTTCTTTCATCCATTCATTTGTGTCTCTCCACTATTAACTTAAAAAAATATTAGTTCTATATTAATCACCATCTGATGAATAAGGAAATTTCCCTGGTGAGAGTCGAGAAATGCATTAATTTGTGGGTATAACAATAGGTCATTTAGATTCAATTTACTACTTAACTATTAGTATAAAGTGAGTATTGGGCTTTTCCCTATGCCTTGTGACTGTCTAACCTCTGGTTCCTAAGCCCAATATCAGTGACAGGTACAACTTCCATCCTATGAAGCAGACTTTAAGGCCAAATAGAGTGGTTCGTTACTTACTCCCATAATATTTGTCCCAATGTTGCACCAGTAACATATCTTGCCAGGGCTGTTTTAGTTCACAAGATTCACAATTGGGTAAGGATGATTATTTTTCCTTCCAGTAGCATGCATAGCACTTCCAGCACTGTGAACACTAGCCAGTAGAGACGAGGCTCTGAAGTCAGCACCAGCTTGACTTCCTTGTTAGCGCTACAGCTCATGCATATAGTGTCTTCAACCCACAACTGGCCAACATGAAGAGAACGAGAGGCTTCAGAGTGCTTATCTCTGAATCAGATACTTATTTCAAACCTTTGCGTCCCAAGGCTCAGGGATCATTTCAGAAGAAGGAGCAGAAAGATTGTAACAGCCAGAGGTGGTGGATGACTGCAAGTCACACACAACTTCAAACCAAACAAAAATCTCAACATAGACACGGGGAAGTAGATAAGAAATTCCAACCCAACCTAACGAGCTTTTGGGAACCAAGGGCTGCTAAGAGGGTAGAGATAGTCTCTTTCAAAGTGTGACTCTTGGTAAGTTAACCGGCTCTGGTGGATGGACCCACACTGAGAGACATTTGGGGACGTAGATTAGACTCTATAGGCCTTATTATAATATATAGTAGAGGACATTAAATTGGGAAGGGGTCATCCAGGAGAGGTGTAGATAGGGGAGTACAGCTGAATATCTTCAAATTATACTGTATGAAAACCTCAAAAATCAATAAAAATATATAAATGAATTAAAACACCTTGTATTTTAGAGATATTATTCCTATTTAAATGAGCATTGTTTACTGTAGTCTTTGGTTTCTTTTTAAGGCTGTTTTATGATTTTAGGAGCTGTTCATTTGTATGTAGTTAAACCCTTTAGTCTTTTGGTTGTGGCTTTTTTACACATTTCATTTGGAAGAACTTCTGTACCACAAGAGTTAGGAGAATGTTCTACATTTCAGTAATCATGCAGCATTTCTAAAGGTTATCTCTTTAGACTTCTTAGAACTGGGCCAGAGGTTACTAGGTGATAGTTGAATATAACCTCTTTCTCAAGTTGTTCATGGTCTCTTTATAATTTGGAACAACACCTATTGGTAAATACCAATCACAACAAGTCTGTAGATCAAGGCTTTTGAGCCCATGCCATCAATTTGTCTGTTCTTGTGCTTGCCTTATTGTCAACTTTGGTTAACCTGGTTTCAAATTGTCCCATGTTTTCAATAAATGTTGCAGCATCTACTGCATTCTTGTCCGGCCAGATGAATTATGGAATCAATTTCTCAACTTTCAAAATAATGGAATTTAAATTGAAATGTAAACAAATTAATTGTTTAGAAGAATGGGTCTCACTGCATGATACACTTTTCATTTAATCAGGCCTTTTGATCTTTCAGTTGAATTTTGTCATCTTCTTCACAGGTTTTAAACATCTCTGACTGAATTTATTCTTTGTTTTATTGTTTCCTTTCATTGGTTAGATTTCCTCTTTACATCTTGTTTGTTCTTTTAGAGAATGTTTATCCATGCCCTTGTAGTATTCTTTGATTACCTATAATATATTTTTATAGAGTTGATTTACTTACTCTTTTTTTTTATTTATTTCTGTATGTGTATGAATGTACTGTCTGCATGCATGTCTGTGCACCCGTGTCTTTTAAAAAATATTTTACTTATTATTATTTTATGGGTGTTTTGGCTACATGTATCTAAGTGCAACCATGTCCTGCAATGCCCACAGAAGACAAAAAAAGAGCATCAGATTCTTTTGGACTTGGAGTTACATACAGTTGTTCACTACCATTTTGGGGTTGGGAGCCAAACTTGGATCCTCTGCAAAAGCAGCCACTGTTCTTAACTGCTGAGCCATCTCTCCAGCCCCTGATCTACTTACTCTTAATAACAATGAATGATTGCATTGCTCCAATATGGGTCGCTAACTGATGTTCTTTATTGTCACAAAGATATTTTGCTCTATTTCTAACTTATGAAAATCTTTATCAGTTTTAAACTGAGGTGGCTATTGTTTTATTAAGTGTCAATTGTTCACTTACTGTGAAAATTGTGTGGTTTTCATTAGTGAAGAGAACAAAATTAATAGTCCTTAACACTGATTAATTTGTGTGTTCCTATTATGACACCATCTTGTTTGTAAAAAGCAGACTTGTTCTTCTCTAAAAATGTGCAGCTTCCTACTGAGGATATTTTGTTAATAATCACAAGTACTACTAATATAGTCACTGTAAGCAACTATAATTTCTTTTCTTTGTTTGAAGATGACCTAGGCCCAAATTAATGCATAATTCATTCATTAATGTTTTAATAATGGAGAGAAGATTCTAGTTCATTATATTTCTCATACATTTTATTTTAAAAATTAAAATGCCACATATTGAAGCTTCCTGTGGCATGATTACACTGCCTTTTGGAGTGTATAGACTCCATGATGCATGCTCAAATGAACTATTGGTTCACTTGCTTCTGAAATAAATCTGAAACAAATTGTAAACATTTTTCTAAGTTGAATTTTAAGATTTTTAAATTATATTTTATGTGTATGGGTGTTTGCCTGCACCCTTGTGTCTGGCACTTACAAAGGGCAGGCATTGAATCTTCTGAAACTGGAGTCACAGACAGTTGTGAGCTGCCTTGTAGGTTGTGGGAACCAAATCCAGGTCTTAAGAAAATGATCTCTCCAGCCCCCTAAGATGAATTTTAGAGGTAATTTATGTTTCTTTTATTGTGCAATACAAAGTATTATTTGCTCTGCATCAACAGGAAAGTACACCGACTTTCATTGCAAATCCCTCACAAACCATGTCTACCCAATCTGGAACTCCATGTGAAATTCCTGGGAGATACAAAGGCTGAATTTGTTGTTGAAACCACTTGTACAACTGACTTGTTATATCTCAGAGACATCGTGTGACACCAAGTTAAAACAAAACATTAGAGAAAGACTGGATATGGTTTAGAGACATCAAAACAGCAACTTCAAATGCATGTGGAGCATGGTGCTACCTCAGCCTTGAGGTTCCCACTCAGTGAATGAGACACCCCTCCATTGCTGATCATGTCACAAATACTTTATCCCCAGTTTCCTTGCCTAGCCTCTCCCAAAGTAACAAATAACTGAATGGTGTAGTAAACATGATAGCAGAACTTCATTTCCAAATACTAAATTATGTACCAAAGGTATGGAACAGAAGTCAATATTTATTGCCATTTTCATTAAGGTTAGGGCTAATCATTCCATTTACTTCTTAATGGACACTTTTCTTTTTTTTTGAATTTTATTTATTAATTTATTTCTGTGTGTGTATGAATGTACTATCTGCATGTAGGTTTGTGCACCCGTGTCATGCAATGCCGCATAGGTCAGAAGAGGGTGTTGGATTCCCCTGGAACTGGAGTTCTCCTGGAATTGGAGTTTCAGATGGTTCTTGGCCACCATGTGGGTGCTGGGGATCGAACCNGCGATGTTGAACACTTCTTAAGGTGTTTCTCAGCCATCTCTAATTCCTCCTCTGTGAAGTCTCTGTTCAGATCTTTGCTCCATCTTCTGAGTCCTATCTATCGTCACATCCATGCCCTTCCCATTCTGCTCCACTACTTGCCTCAGTATTCTGATCATGCTCAGCTTCTCCAGCATCCCTGCTGTTTTACCTGCCTCTCTGTTCCATGAGGTTCTTTCCTTCTCTCTTCTTTACCTCACTCCAAACAATCCTTCAAACTAGTCTGAGTAAAGTGCATATTCCATAAATAAATGGGATACAAAGTTAGGTGAAGTTTGACAAGCAATAAATCAAGAAACCCAAACTTAATTAAAAAATGATCAAATGTGGAACCATTGAAAGTCTGTTAACAGAACAACTTAAAAAGAAGAAGATATAGGGAAATTAGCAAGTGTTTCACAAATAATGTTCACAGATAATGGTAGGAAAAACTAGAGGACAAAGATATAGGTACAAGTGATGGCAGCAGAGATGATAATGTCAAAAGAACAGTCAGCAGAACATGGTAGCTGGCTAGGCATACTGACAAGGACTTTGTTTTTATTTGACCAGTAAGTACACATAGGCAATAAACATAAGAAGTGTCCATATAAAACCAATTAGGTAACATGAGTTCATTTTTTGTACAAGCCAGGTCCCTACATCCAGTTGAAGAGGTTTGCTGACACAAACACGTTGATCAAATCAAAAGAAAATAGACAAAAAATCCAGTCCATTTTTGCTGTGATCTCACAATTCATCCCCCCTCTTTGGCCCTTACAATCGTATGTGCCAACCTCTTCCTCAAGAGTCCCTGGGCTTTGGAGGAGAGGGTGAGAGGTAGAAGTTCCAATTTTTTTTTCTGAGGTGACACATCAAACTCTTGGGACTGTCCAAGTTCTGTTTGCACTGGACTGGTGGGTTGTTCGGCAGTCTCCTTTTAATTCTGGTAATAAAGCACAAATAATAAATATTAAAGATTATAATGGGTTACTCTATGGGTATAGACACATATGCTTGGATAATGTTTTGATTAGAGCATTATAACTCTTTGACAAAGGGATGCCAATAGCTTTCTAATGTGGTCAGTAGAGCCTCCTGACATTAGGAGGCACCAAGGCTACAGTGTCAGCCATGCGGAATACCCCACCAGAAAGCAGTCCACAGATCAAACCGGGATTTTTTTCTTTCTGGGTATACTTCTTGTGCTACACTTTTACATCCCAAAGAAGATACAGTGCAATAGTGGCAGCATGACAGAGACTTTAAAAGCAGTTGATGATTACACGTGTTAGCATAAAATTAGAGCACATATACCTTGAATTTTTAAAAGGGTTAAAGAAGTTCATAAGTTGTTCTTCATAGCCCTCCCCTCCCCGCCCATGGATGGGGGACCAAGGGGCTGGGTGGGTTTTGGGCACACTACGTGCAACTTGGTTTTACATGAAGATGCTTGTCACTCAAATTATCACCCACCTATTTTGCTAAAAAAGGACAAAAAAACTGAGAGAAAAATGCAGGACAGTTATGGCAGAATGCATGATCGGGGATGGGGTGGGGTGGACTGGGGAAGGGAAGGGGAAATATGCCTTGCCCCTGATATGAGACATGATGTATGAATACACAAACTCACAATAAAAAAAATAAATAAATATAGATGATAAAAAAAACGTAAATGGGGGCTGGAGAGACATCCTAGTGGTTAAGAGCTACCAACCAGCTCTTATATAGGACCCATTGGCTATCCCAGCACCCACATGGTGGCCAAGAACCATCTGAAAACTCCAATTCCAGGAGAACTCCCATTCAGGGGAATCCCAAACCCTCTTCTGACCTATGCGGCAATTGCATGACACGGGTCACAAACCTACATGCAGATAGTACATTCATTACACACACAGAATAATTAATAAAATAAAATTCAAAAAAAAAGATAAAGGTCCATTAATAATAAAGTATCTGATTAGCCCTAACCTTAATGAAAATGGCAATAAATATTGACTTCTGTTCCATACCTTTGGTACATAATTTAGTATTTGGAAATGAAGTTCTGCTATCATGTTTACTACACCATTCAGTTATTTGTTACTTTGGGAGAGGCTAGGCAAGGAAACTGGGGATAAAGTATTTGTGACATGATCAGCAATGGAGGGGTGTCTCATTCACTGAGTGGGAACCTCAAGGCTGAGGTAGCACCATGCTCCACATGCATTTGAAGTTGCTGTTTTGATGTCTCTAAACCATATCCAGTCTTTCTCTAATGTTTTGTTTTAACTTGGTGTCACACGATGTCTCTGAGATATAACAAGTCAGTTGTACAAGTGGTTTCAACAACAAATTCAGCCTTTGTATCTCCCAGGAATTTCACATGGAGTTCCAGATTGGGTAGACATGGTTTGTGAGGGATTTGCAATGAAAGTCGGTGACTTTCCTGTTGATGCAGAGCAAATAATACTTTGCATTGCACAATAAAAGAAACATAAATTACCTCTAAAATTCATCTTAGGGGGCTGGAGAGATCATTTCTTAAGACCTGGATTTGGTTTCCCAGAACCACAAGAGCATCTACAACTGTTGTGACTCCAGTTCAGGGAGATCCTGCACACCCTTTTGATCCTTGGCCACAGACAGACAAGGTGCACTTAGAACACACCAACACATAAAAATAATTTAAACATATTTAAAATTCAATTAGAAAAAATGTTTACAATTTGTTTCAGATTTATTTTCCAGAAGCAAGTGAAACCGATAGTTCATTTGAGCATGCATCATGGAGTCTATACACTCCAAAAGGCAGTGTAATCATGCCACAGGAAGCTTCAATATGTGGCATTTAATTTTTAAAATAAAATGTATGAGAAATATAATGAACTAGAATCTTCTCTCCATTATTAAAACATTAATGAATGAATTATGCATTAATTTGGGCCTAGGTCATCTTCAAACAAAGAAAAGAAATTCTAGTTGTCTATCAGTGACTATATTAGTAGTGTTCGGTGTGATTATTACAAAATATCCTCAGTAGGAAGCTGCACATTTTTTAGAGAAGAACAAGTCTGCTTTTTACAAACAAGATGGTGTCATAATAGGAACACACAAATTAATCAGTGTTAAGGACTATTAATTTTGTTCTCTTCACTAATGAAAACCACACAATTTTCACAGTAAGTGAACAATTGACACTTAATAAAACAATAGCCACCTCAGTTTAAAACTGATAAAGATTTTCATAAGTTAGAAATAGAGCAAAATATCTTTGTGACAATAAAGAACATCAGTTAGCGACCCATATTGGAGCAATGCAATCATTCATTGTTATTAAGAGTTTAAGTAGATCGAGGGCTGGAGAGAGGCTCAGCAGTATTAAGAACAGTGGGCTTTTGCCGGATCCAAGTTTGGCTCCCTAAACCCCAAAATGGTAGTGACCAACTGTATGTATACTCCAAGTCCAAAAAGAATCTGATGCTCTTTTTTTGTCTTCTGTGGCATTGCGATTATGTGGTTGCATTATATCATGTAGGCAAAACACCCATAAAAATACATAATAAGTAAAATATTTTTTTAAAGACACGGGTGCACAGACATACATTGAGACAGTACATTCATACACATACAGAATAATTAAAATAAAAAAAGAGAAGTAAATCACCTCTAAAAAGATTGATTATAGGTAATCAAAGAAACAAAACAAGGGCATGGATCAACATTCTTAAAGAACAAACACAGATGAAGAGGAAATCTAAACCAATGAAGGGAAACAATAAAACAAAGAATAATTCAGTCGAGAGATGTTTAAAACCTGTGAAGAAGATGACAAAATTCAACTGAAAGATCAAAAGGCCTGATTAAATGAAAAGTGTATCATGCAGTGAGACCCATTCTTCTAAACAATTAATTTGTTTACATTTCAATTAAATTCATTATTTTTGACCGTTAGAAATTGACCATAATTCATCTGTCCGACAAGAATGCAGTAGATCTGCTGCAAAACATTTATTGCAAAACATGGGGACAATTGAAACCAGTTAACCAAAGTTACCATAAGGCAAGCACAAGAACAGACAAAGTGATGGCTCATGGGCTCAAAAGCCTTTGATCTACGACTTGTTGTGATGGTATTTACAATTAGGTGTGTTCAAGTTCAATTAAGAGACAGAACACGTGGAGACGCGGGTTTAGTACAACTGTAACGATACAGCGAGGTATATTCAAGAACCTTCCCAGTCTAGAGCTAGAGTAAACTCTTTAGAAAGTGCTGCAGTGATTACTGAAATGTAGACCATTCTCTAACTCTTGTGGTACAGAAGTTCTTCCAAATGAAATGTGTAAAAGCCACAAACCAAAAAGACTAAAGGGTTTCTAATACATACAAATTGAACAGCTCCTAAAATCATTTAAAACAGCCATTAAAAAAAAACCAAAGACTACAGTTAGAACAATGCAATCATTGAAAGAAGGAATAATATTCTATACGTGTATCAGAAAGAAGGGGGGTGAAGTGAGGATATGATGATGGTTTACGTGGAGGGGTGAAACTGTGAAGGGATATCAAGCTGGGAGCTCCCTAGACACCGAACCCGTGGAGGACCCTTCGACAATTAAGGATCTACAGAGATTATATACTAAGGACGCAGAGAGCTAATCTAACGTTACCAAATGTATTAGTCAGGTGGGTCCATCCACCGAGCCGGTTAACTTACCAAGAGTACCACTTGAAAGAGTGGACTACTGATTCTACCCTCTTAGCAGGCCCTGTGGTTCCCAAAAGCTCGCTTAGGTTGGGTTGGAATTTCTTTACTGACTTCTCCCGGTTTAGTTGAGGATTTTTTTGTTTGGTTTGAAGTTGTGTGTACTTGCAGTCATCCACCACTCTGCTGTTACAATTTTCTGCTCTCCTTTTCAAATGATCGATCTTGGATGGCAAAGGGTTTTTGATTATAGTGTCCTATCTCAGTATGTCGAAGAATAAGCACTCTGAAGCTCTCGTTCTCTTCATGTTTGGGCCAGTTGTGGGTTGAAGACACTTATATGCATGGAGCTGTAGCGCTAACAAGGAAGTCAAGCTGGTGACTGACTTCAAAGCCTCGTCTCTACTGGCTCGAGTTCACAGTGGCTGGAAGTGTCTATGCATGCTACTGGAAGGAAAAATAATCANCTTGGTTTCATTTTTCTTTGAAGCTGACTGCTGCTCCATTTACTATATTGTAGCACTTGTATCTCTGTGCACATTTTTCCTATCCATTCATCTGTTAATGGGTAATATCATGTGTTACATTCGATATTGGTCCTTTCAAACTTTGTTGCAGCTGCTGGTTTCCTCAGATTAATTAAGAAAACCCAACAAGGTTAGAAACTCAGATGTCGTTAAGACTGCCAACCACTGGTGAATGGGACACATTTAAACCTTGAGTAAAGTTTACCTCATCTATCTAAAGGTTTGTGTCAATATGCCCAGTGCATGTATGTTCAATCAAGTTGATCAAATGAGTGTCCAGGCTATATTGCTGTAGGTTCACCTTTCACCCCAATCACAGCCCTTACATTCTACCACGCCCCCTCTTCCGCAGATTTTTCCCTAGGCTTAGACAAGAGGCACAGGTGGATGAGAAGCAAAACAGTCTACTTTCTCTGGAGCTGTTGTCTTGTAACCTATGATAACAATTAATACTGTCTAAATACCTATATATCTAATTACTTGTGCTTCATTAGTAGGATCGAAAGGTTATTCCTGGACAAACTGTCAGCCCATGAAAGAAAACACCCATTGACTTTTTAATCACGACACACCCTGCCTCTCTAGACAGGTTTCCTTTCAGCTCTTTCCCCTCATTCACAGCTGTTGTTTCTGCCTTTGCCTTTCCAAGCTCTTCCTTCTTAACTCTCTAATGCACTTTGCTATCATATTCTCTGAGTCTTGGCTTACATCTTGTCCAGTTTAACATTTTCAGAGATTTTAAAAACTAAAACAAACTTTGTTTCCTCATTTTTTCTGTCTTCCTATTTGCTAATATAGGTTCTACCAGGTCAATCATGATTTTCCTTTATAACTTGCTTCTCTATGTGGTACCAAATTTTTATGTACAAATAAATGTTTCCTCCTTCTATAATAGGCCAGAGTTGTAATTGTAGACCAACATACAATGTCTCCCTGATGGTATCAATTTGGAAAAGTCAGAATTTTCTCTCCCTTCCCCCCCCCCTTTTCCTCCTCTCTCCCTGCCATTACCCCTGAGCCAGGTCTAAATGACACCTGAGGCCCTTGGGTTCAGGAACAGAAGCTCTGACCTTGGCCAGTAAGTGAACTCTGGCTGAACTTTATTAAGCAGTTCAGCCAGGTAATGAGAGATTCATTCCAATCCTTTCCCTCGGTTGAGGAAAGCTGAGAACTTGAGCCCCAGTTTCTAGACCTTGCTTGGTCAAATGTGAAAGATTGGAGCAAATATAAAAGCATAACAGCATAGATGTCTATACAGGCTCTATTTTTAGTCATTTTACACTTAAGACATTTAATTAATTAATTAATTTATTTATTTTGTATGTGTATGAATGTACTGTCTGCATGTAGGTTTGTGCACCCGTGTCGTACAATGCGGCGGAGGTCAGAAGAGGGCATCGGATTCCCCTGGAACTGGAGTTCTCCTGGAATTGGAGTTACAGACGGGTCTCAGCCACCATGTGGGTGCTGGGGATTGAACCCCGGTCCTCTGCAAGAGCATCAGTGCGCTTAACTGCTAGGCCATCTCTCCAGCCCCCGACTTAAGACATTTTTACTATTATTTTCTTGTTCATAAGGATGACATATGAATTGAAGTAATGAAACCATAAAAAATCAATTTCTTACATAAACAAGTTTATTCTAGGATAGTACTTTCAGAGAGTTACTGGAAATTATGAGAAATAATAAGTATGATTTTTGTTTATTTACGTTTATTTTACTTCTGGTCGAGTGTGAGTCAATATAATCTACACAATTGCTGATCCAAAGTCTTCCATTTACTCCATAAGTATCTGCTGAGTATTTGGCATAACATCTAGCCCTTGGGGTGGACAGCAAGCACAGGATAGTCCCTCCACTTAGCAAGCTTACAGCTCAGTGACCACAATAGACAGACAGGGGAGCAGATAATTACAGCACTGTGTGTAACAACATAGGACTGTCCAGACTTTCTTGAGACTACAGAGAAGGTGGCATCTAATGTTACCCGTGGAGGTTGTCAAAGAAAGTGCCACACAGCAAACAGCTTTTCAGTCAAATATAGAAGGATTAGGAAGGCCAAACACTGAAGTTGGAATGTGTAGGAAGGGGACAGTGTTCTAGCCAGGAGGTCGAAGCGGAAGCGTGCTGGGGCTGAGTACATGGGCATGTGGAGGACAGGGGAACGGGACCCAGGATCTGGTACTAAAGAACGTGTGTCATGCTAATTGCAAGACTTTATCTGCCCCTTTATCCACTGCCTGGAGTTACATAGTGATATAGTAGCTAACAATGGTCAGTTACTAAATGCCAAGAACCATCTTGAGTATTTGACACTTATGTTATTATTTTTTAATCCTCGGAAGAACCATGGTAGACTTATGACTGTATAATATGCTATATTATACTATATATATTATATATTATAGTATAATATATATATATGACATTGAGGGCTCAGGGAACTTCTCCTGGGATGGAAGAAGAAGGGGACACCTTTTTTTTTTTCTCTTGATGTAGGGTTTTACTATGTAGCTCAAGTCGACCTTGAACTTATGATTGCCCTGCCTCAGCTTCCCAAATACACTAGAGTTGTAGACATGTGCACCATACTTGCTTTAAGGAAGCCATTGTTATATAGTGAGATCAATGCGGAGTGTACATTTGAACTAAAAGTTCCATTACTGAGAAAAATACAGACAGAGGGAATATGGAGACATTGATCAGAGACTGCTAAAAAGTGGCTGGTTGGGTAGGCAGTTTCAGCGAAGATGCTGCTTCTGTATTCCAGGGCTGTCCTCTATCCTGAGCTATTAGCAGAAATATTAAATCATATTGGAGTGTTTGCTACATGGTAAACCTAAACAAAACATTTCCAAAGCGCTTCCTCATTCATCTTCACTACAGCATTGGTCAACAGCCTGCTCCTTACCACAGTGCACAAATGAAAAACCTGCTGTTTGGAAAGACACATGACTTTGTGAAGCTTCCCTGCAACACTGCCGGTCACTGTCCTTCATCCAACTTCTCTTTGTCTCTTTCTTCTTTTTGTTCTCACTGAGTAACAACCCTGTTCCATGAACTCATGGACGTTTTCACTGCAGAATCTCCGAATGGAGTGTTGAGGTGCTTGGCAATGAATGACATGGCCTTTCTTTCCTCTTGTCAGAATTGTGTGCTGAGCAATAATCTAGCCCTCAATTTAAGCCAGGAAGCCCCTTCAGTAAATCCCTCACATAATACTATGCACAGTGACAAGAATGCTGAGGCACAGTTAAGGAGCTTGCCTGGCGACCACAGTTAATGGCAGAAGGCATGAACTGGGGTAGGGTGGGGGGCAGGGAGAGGGGAATGTGTCTAAATTGGACTGAAAGATAATGTATGAGACACACAAATCATCAATAAAAGTATTTTAAAATTTAAAAAGAAGTTGAGTGAGTGAGAACCTGGAAAAGCAACTGGCAGTATGTGTGTTCTACTTGGGCCTCATCCTGACATGGATAACTGATCTTTCCTCTGCTCTCAAAATTGCCTTTACTTAGCTTCCAAATCATCTTACCCTCGGGTCCTTTTTCTTTCTTTTTTGTAAACTTATTTTCTCTTTTTTTAAAAAATATGTATGTTTTCTCTGCATAAAAATGTGTGTGTGTGTGTGTGAGTGTTTGTGTGTGTGTGTGTGTGTGTGTGTGTGTGTGTGATGACTGCCGAGGCTAGAAAACTGTGTTGGATCCCCTGAAACTAGTTAATGGATAGTACAGTTGTGAGCCACCATGTGGGTGCTGGGAACCAAACCTGGGTCCACTGAATGTGCAGCCAGTGCTCTTAACCACTGAGCCCTAAACCCTGGGTCTTCTTATCTTATTGCTGGTCCATCTAGGTCTTCTTTGCTGGCTTTTATTCATTGCCTAGCTTCTAGAAGTTGGGATGCCCTAAAGATCAGGCTTGGGTCTAATCTCTACATTTAGTCCTTATATGTTTTCATCTAATCTCTAAGATTAAACATCATCTTATCACATGTAACCTCCAAGTCAGCATCTCCTCCCTAGAGCTCTCTCCTGAAAATCAGACTCAGGTATCTACCTCCCATTCAACCTATCTGCCTAGATAGCTAAAAGAATCTCAAAATCATCTCAGACTCTGCTTTTCCAAAGAAACTTCCTCAACTCTATTCTAGAATGCAGCCCTCCCATGTGTCTTATGCCCAGGCTTAGAAACTGGATGCTACTCCTGACCCCTGTTTTCTCCCACAAAACACTTTTAATCAAACTCAACTGCTTCTATCATCTCCCCTATCACCAGGGTGCCAATCCAGATCATCCTCTACCCAGGGTTGTGGGGGCTTCTAACTGGTCTCCCTGCTTTTCCATTTGCCCTATTACCAATAATAGTGACTTAAATAAATCCAGTAAGGTACTTATCTCCAAAGTAAGATATAAAGAGACACACACTACCTTAGGAATCAAGAGAAAATTGCTCTTTAATGCAATATTTTTTTAAAAAATCAAACCAACATAAAAAGAACATTACAAATGAACAAAGAAATTTTTACTAATAAAGTACTGGGCCTGTACGCACTCCTGCCTCTCTTGACTCACCCCAGTCCCAGTCTTGTGCCTCCCTTCTGAGTATCCCCAGTAGTCTGAGTGATCTTGCTGAAACTTAGTAAAATATCAGCAATCCTCCAGCTTCGTACCTCATAGCAAAAGCCAAGTCTTTGCAGTAGTTGACAGGGTGTTCATATTCTGATTAGCCATTTTCCTCCCTGACCTCAACTTCTATTTCTCTCCTCGTTAATCGGGCCCCACCCTCTACCACACTAGCCTTGTCCATTTTTCCTCAACAACCTCCTCCATAGTCCTTGCCTGGCCCCTACCTTAAAGCTCACTCACACCCATTCCTTGCTTCACCAGGCCTCTTTCCAAATCACTGTAGTGGGACAATATTTTCCACCTGTTCAGCCCAACAGGGCACATTCTTCATATTTTCCTTTCTTCCTTTCTTGCTCCTCAGAAATTGACATAAACATACTACATTTTACTTACCAATCTTATTTACTTTTTGATATTATTTTCTTATATCATATTTACTCTGTCTCATATACCCACTCTAAAACTCCATAACATGTTTTGAAAAGAAGGGTGCATTTTCTTCTCTGCTAAATCCCTAATATCTTGAAAATCCTTAGGAAATAGATGTGTGACATTTTTAAAATTAATGCATGATAAACACATATGAGTAATTTTCTTGAGGTATAAGGGTCTTAATGCTTACTATCTAAAGTTTTTGTATTCTATTGCTTCAATATATTTAAAAAATGTTATGGTTTTTATCTGAAGAATTTACATGGTGAATTTAAAAATGTATAACTTTCATTTCAAATTGACAAAGCCTTTTAACACAAGTTTGCTTGCTTAAAAATTTTTTGTTTGAGGTTGAAATTTATCCCTTATTTTAAAGTCAACATTGGGAGAGGGGACTTTTTGTATAAATAAGAACTGAAGATCTGTTTATTTTTTGTTTTGATTTGACTTGATTTGATTTGTTTTGAAGTTCAGTTGACTAAACCTAGGGCCTCAACTCTTCTGAATCCAGTGCTGTACCTCTAAAAAGTACCCCTAGTCCCTGAGGTACCTTTTGTAGGGCATTATGAATTTCATTCCTATTTACTGTTAATGATTTGAGAATATATTTAAATATTCTAAGGGTCTTCTTATAACTTCAAAGTCAACCCCTATGCCCTTTCTCATCTCAAAAGACCTGTAATAACCTTTACCACTTATTAACCAAAATTAAAGTTTGGTTTTGCAAAAGTGAACTCATTCTGTAACCGTGAACTGTTACCTTTTGGGTGGAAATAATGAAGTTTAGCAAAAAGCAAATTACAACTTGACCAAAAGATTATAGACTTTGTTCAAAGTTTTAAGTCATGCAGAAATCACCTCATCGGACCCCTTTATGTCCTTCCTGGGCCTTCAGGATGAACATGGCACAGGAGGGTAGTCTGAGAGTTTCCTGATCAAAACTAGCTTTAGACAAAAATCTAACTCTTAAAATAGTTTCTTTATAAATCTTCACAAATGAATTTTATAGTTCCATTTATGTTTAAGATCACTTCATGGCAATTTCTACAATTCTTTTCACCAACAGATTAGAAACCAAATATGGATATCAATTTATCTATATTTTAGTATCCATAGAAAATGTGCTCTAAATCTGTCAGTAAAGCTACATATCCTGAATTGTCATATAAATATTAAATCACTACTATATATAAAAGAACCTTATTTCCCGAGCAAGATACCTACATGGTAGAAGATGAGAACCAACTTCTATAATTTGTCTTATGATCTCCACATGTGCTCAGTGTGCATGCACATATTATTACATGTAAAAACATTTCATTGAAATATTTTAAAATACATTTTTACAAACTGTAGACACTTAAACTGATGAGTTAACTTACTGTGTTGTTAGACTCTCTATCCAGCAATGCCTTTACCTGAGTAGAGGATAGAGTCAACATACTAATAGCACTTACTAAATTCTTCTTGAAAGAATGAGTAAGTAAATGCAAACTGAAAATTAAAGGTAACAGTGGTCATCATAGGTAAAGATAGTGACATTCTTTTCTTCCTATAGCTCTACTAGATTCTCTCCCTCTGAAATTTCATATTTACTTACTTCTTTGGGTTTTCTAAATTATATTGAATATATTACATTCTAAATACTATTACTTAAGTTAGAAACTTTTATTCTATCATGTTAGTTATTGAATATTCTAACTGCTAATAGTGGTTTTATACTATTAGTCCTAATAACACTGATATTTCTTTAAGTAACATTTTATTGTACTTTTATTTGTGTCATAGCAGTTTTCACAGTGGGATACCTTGAAACTGTGTTTTTCTGAAATGGTTATTTTAGCATCACTTTTCTTCTCTGTTACTCAATATTTAATTATAGGAAACAGTAAAGGAGATATTAATGTACTTGATAGAAAAATTTTCAAAAGACTTATATTCAAATACTTTAAGGTCATTGTGAGCACATTCCTGCTCTAGGCAGAGAATGCAAGGCAGAGTGAAACTCTTCACTGAGTCTCTCACATTCTCATCTGGCCCCACAAGCCACTTCTGCCTACATGGGAGTTCTGGGGTTCCATCCCCAGACTGGAACCTTCAGGATACTGAATATCCTTATCCTAGGATCCTGTGAATTTGGCTGACTATCACATTTGGTGTTGAGTTTAAATCATGTTTCCAAAATAAAAAGTATGAAGTATGTGCAAAAATGAGGAACATATATATTCATGTCGATATAGACAAATACTGGTCATCTAAAGTTTCATCATTTTCTAGATTTTATGAGTGGTTTGATGAACTTTACTGAGTAGTGTACATGGTATATGATGTGGATGTTGGTAGGCCCTCCCAACCCTCAGTCAAAAAAATACATTTTCCTTGTTTTGCCAAAATCCATGTCATGTTCTATGCCACAATGGTATTTGCATGGTGGTTACTGAATATCTGTGTCCAGAACACTTGTTTCCTTAATTTTGTATATGTTTATTATATTTGTAAAAATGTATGTATGTGATTGAAAAAAACCTTCAGCCAGCATTTTTTGCAGGTAGCTTGTCTCATGAAACACAGAGTAGATATATGAAGCTCAACCTAAGAAATTTGACTTCCTCTCTTAGTTGACTTGATTTGGTTATGGTTATAGCACCTTCTTCCAACTTCTGTAAGAATCATCCTTTATATTCTCTCTCATTCTTTCTCTCTCTTTCTGTGTGTGTGTGTATAAGTGTGTGTGTGTGTTTGCTGTATGTACAGGAGACCACACCTGGAGGCCAGAGCCCATTGCGTTTCCTGCTCTATCTCATTCTGACATACACCCTTGAGACAGGGTCTCTCACTGAGCCTGGGTCTAGGTTTCTCTCACTGAGCCTGGGTCTAGGTTTGCGGCAAGCTAGCCCCGGTCATCCTCTTGTCTTTGCCTCTTTGGACTAACTCTCCACAGTGTTGCAAATTTTTACAAGGGTGCTGGGAATTTGAACTCGGGTCCTCATGTCTGAGCAGTAAGCACTATTACCCATGATCTATCTTGTAATCCCTTCACATTCTTTTACATGACATAAACTTGTTTGTTTTTGTATATTTAGTGGTATGTTAAGGTAAGTAGAGAATTATTGGACTGTATTCTAATTGGAGTATGGTTATTTGTTTTCGCTTGTAAAAGTTGAACATTTAAAATCATACATGGTAGCAGTCACTTTTCTGTTGCTGTGATATCCAACCAGTTTTGTTTGTATGCAGCCCTTAGTTTCTATGACCTTAATTAGTCCATCCTAAAGATACCCTTCACTAGAACAACATTTGGACTTGGCTACAGTAATTTACTTAATTTATCTTAAATTTGGTTTCAGTGAGCAACCCTAATTAACCTGATTTTTTGCTGATAATCACTCTCAATGGAATCAAATCATAAATCCGGGGACGGATTGAGCGGCACCCAGAAAGAAGCGGCCCTCCGTGCACTGGTCCAGCGCACAGGATACAGCTTGGCCCAGGTAGGATCTTCTTGTGACACTGCTGGGACCCAACACTGAATCCAGAGTACAGGGAATGAATGTCCGTGCTCCTTGATGCAGTGTATGAGTGGTCCTTGTACAGTTAGAGACTGCTGTTCCTTTACAGAAGAGAATTGCCTCATTTCAGCTCTGTAGGTGAAATTCCTTCTATTCTGGATTATCTACTCAACCTTAACTAGTTGCTTAAAAATATTATCCACAGTAATAGAGATTATCACAGTTTTGAAAGAACATTTTAGAGTATTAAAATTTCCAGGTCTTAGTGAAGTAAAAAATAGCTAATATTTCAGGAATTCTTGGGGGAGACAACAAACTCCTCAGGAACTCACTTTCTTTTCCAGAGAGGTGCTTGCCAATATAGGAAGACTGTTAGATGTGGGTTCCAAGAGGGTCAGAATTTCTCAGCCTGGCTACTCCAGTTTGATTTGCAGAGTGCATACTTACCCAACCAAAGAAGTATAACAATAATTTCTGTCCATGCTAGCACTGTTAGAAAAAAAGAGCCAAAAAAGGCCTAGTTTCCAGCAATTATTTATATATTATTATTGTTATTGTAGTAGCTTCTTTGAAGGATTGTGTACTTCATTAAGAAGCAAACTAGTACTATGTGCATTAAAATTATCCTCTTAGAATATATAATAGTTTTATAGCAAAACAATGTATTTTAATTCTCCGCTTATTTTTTTTAAAAAACACACTTTTCCAATGAATGAAAATCTAGGTATTATTATGAATACAAATGTTATATGTGAATAACAATAAAACATGTCACATTCTACTTTTATTAGCTGTTCCCTTGTTAGATTATTGTAAATGTCCTACATTTAGTTATGCTAATTCTACAAATCACAAATGCTTTGTTATGCATAATATAGCTCTCCTAGTTATTTATACTTTTCATCTTAATGAAGAATACTATTCAGACTTTCTTAATATTGCAAAAAAAATTATTTCCTTGTTGGCTTTTTTCCCTTGTATTATTTTTATTTTTTCTATTTTTTAATACTTTTATTGATGAATTGTGTACTTCATTCATTATCTTTCAGTCCAATTAGGACACATTCCCCTCTCCTTGCCCCCATCCCACCCCTTTTCATGCCTTCTGTCATACATGTCTTGCATCTTTCTCTCAGTCTTTCCAAAGATTTTCCCTGCAGAGGCTTGTTGTTTTGAGCAGAGTTTAACTGTATCATTCAGTTCTTTTCTTTTTAAAGTTTTGAGTCAAGGGAGAAACTGTTTCAATCTTTAATAAAAAGCCTTAGAATCAGTAAGCTATAAATGTTTTTCTCTCTAAAATTAGTGTGCTTCAAATCAAAATCAATGAATAATTTAAAATATTTGATAGCTATCCACTACACTATCGGAGTAAAGCCACAGGAAATTGTAGGGAATTTAGTTTACAAAACAAATATATTTAAAGTATTTTTTGTCATATATACTCAAGCACAGTTAGTTGTAAACAAGGTTTTTCTTTCCTTTTTCAATCAATAAATACATAAATATTGTAAAATCAAAGATGATTTTATATCAGTTCTTTTTAATGTTCAGCTTTCCTCAGACCTGAAACATTATGCAGGGGATGTAGCAGTGGGAAATATTTTAACCCTTTTAAAACCCATTACTCAGTCTTTACATACATGATGGTGGTCTGCTTCTCTAACTATATAATAGAAATATGTAAAAACCTGTCTAAAGCAACATTTGTAATACCTCACTCTCACAAATGCAAAAAGATGAAAGTAAGGGGATGATTAAGTAAACTGTAAATATTCAGTCACTGTCTTCAATGGGAGAATTTAGGGAAATAATCCTCCAACAATTAACGCCCATTTAATTTTCCTTTGGACACTGGTTCTCCCTTTCCCTGCAGACAAAATAGGGTAACTGTTGTGATATTTTAGCAACTTTCAGGTAACAAAAGCTTCCTCACTGTTAAGATTTCCCATCAAGTATAGTTGTGTAGACTCACCATCCTGTCCTTTTCTATATATATAAGGTGATTTCTTTTCACTTCCTGATTTCTTCCTTGCTCTTTAAATATTGGTTTGTTAACTGTAATTTCTCACTTAGAGTCAAAACAGGTTAGGGCTGAAAGTGAAGGAGAGTAAGAGGGAGCTTTTACTCCATTAATTATGGCACAGGACTCTCTGAGCCTGGGGTATTGAAGATAATAGGAAGACTGTAGAATCACCAAAGGCATCTCAATTTCACTGTCAGGACCCTCACCTGCTCATATTTGTATTGATCCAGAATTCTTTCCACTGAACTCTTTCAGACACCAGCAGCCTCTCAAGGGGATTATTAACAGATGATTATAATTTTGGAGTTTAGCATACTAAATAATTCTAAACATATCTTGTTGTAATATTACTTGACTTAATATTTGTTAGCAGAATGGCTATCAGATCTGAAGTTCTCTAATAATGTAAAAGCCTATCATTAGGAGAAAATAGTTGCTTACATTAAGTCTTTTAATCAAAGTATTATATATATTTAATATATTAATATCTATAAAATTTAAGATAAGTTTGTGATTAACTAGTTTTGAGTTGTCAAATCTCTCCTGATTTTCATGGAAAAATGTGGAAAATGACTCACAGTTTGAAATCAGGTCTATAATCTTGTCTGTCTCCTAGGATATTTGAGTCTAAGACCTTGAATGAGTTTCTTAACTGTTCCAGACCTTAATTTCCCCAAAGATCATCAAAGTTCTATCTGATACTCTTAGCATTGATTTTGTAATTTGTGTGTTCTAAGTGTCCAGCTAACTGGACTATTTGATTACAAGAATACACCAGGTGTTTATTAAGACAAAGCCTCCAATTCTTTTTTTTTAATTTTATTTATTTCTGTATGTGTATCAATGTACTGTCTGCATGCAGGTCTGTGCATCCGTGTCGTGCAATGCCGCGGAGGTCAGAAGAGGGTCTCGGATTCCTCTGGAGCTGGAGTTCTCCTGGAATTGGAGTTTCAGAGGGCTCTCGGCTGCCATGTGGGTGCTGGGAATCGAACCCGGGTCCTCTGTAAGAGCGGTCGGCGCTTTTAACCGCTAGGCCATCTCTCCAGCCCCCCAGCCTCCAATTCTTTAATTCAGAGAATTCAGTGTTCTTATGCTGGGATTTAGGAATAATTATCAAAAAAGACAGAAAGCAGTATCAAGTTTAGTTTAAAAAAAAAAAATCCCGGGCTGGAGAGATGGCCTAGCGGTTAAGAGCGCCGACTGCTCTTGCAGAGGACCCGGGTTCGATCCCCAGAACCCACATGGGGGCTGAGAACTGTCTGTAACTCCAGTTCCAGGAGAACTCCAGTTCCAGGGGAATCTGACGCCCTTTTCTGACCTCCAAGGCACTGCATGACACAGGTGCACAAACCTACATGCAGACAATACATTCATACACATAAATAAATAAAATTAAGTTAAAAATTAAAAAAAATTCCCTGCACAATAATAAGATAAACAGCTTACACAATTCAAGGAGTCCACCCTGAAGATGGTATTTTTAAAGGTTATGGCATTAGCTAAGTTCTCTTTTTGAAGGATTTACTTTTGCTGTATCTTTCCAGTCTCCAATATTAAATTTCAAGCAGAGAGTGACGAATTTGTGCAGTCTTATCACTACCAAGACAAATAGAGCTATCAAAAATAAAATTTTATAAGTTACTTAATAACATAAGCTAGCCTTTAATGTGGCAACTGATGCAACAACCTGTGCTCATGAGGGTTTAAAAGCATGAGTTGAGGTCATACATGGTGGTCATACATAGACCTTTAATTCCAGCTCTTGGGAGGCAGAAGCAGGTGGATCACTGTAAGATCAAGACCAGAATGGAATAGTCTACATAATGAGTTTCAGGCCAGCTGGGAGGGCTACAGAGTGAGACCTTAGTTCAAAAAAGAAATCAAGGACTAAAGCATGAGTTGTAATGTCTTTCTGGTAACTGGATATCCATTGATATCTATGGCTGAGCATTTTATCAAAGCATCTGACACACAGCAGCTTCCAATAAACATTTCTAAAAATTGTACAAAGCTGACAAGTAAACATTAAGCTTCATAGTTCCTACATCTAAATAACATTTTAAGAAAAAAAGAAACCATTTCTACAGGTTAAACTTTGGAAAATACAAAATATACTCTCCGATAAAGTCCAGTTTTCCATATTTGCTGCCCTTCTCTCATTTACACAATTTCTACAGCAACTAAAGATTATTTAGGGTGAAAAAGAGTCTCACAAAGTAGAAAAAATATCTCCAACTATTAGCAGGAAAATGAAAATTTTCATGGAGAAAACTTCACTATCTCATCTGAATGATAGGATCCTGGGGTCATTAAGCTATTATTTTTCAATCTGTAAATTTGATTTGTTTACTATTGAAATAGTCCAATCTTTCTCTTTTGGCATTAGAAAATGGACCCCAATTATGTATTTACACACTGTGGATCAGTGAATCCTGATCTGTGAGCCAGATGTAATAACAGCCTGCATCTGGACTCAAAATAGGCTACAAATGGATTTTATATTTTAAGGGGTTATCTTAAAAAATAAAGGCTAAAACATCAGCTCTCTGACCTTTTACAGAAAACTGTTTGCTGACTTCAGTTGTAAACCTTTATCTAAAACCTTGTGCTAGGAGATAATCTACGTATCTTGGGAAATTTTCCAACATAGAAAAGTGTATGTTTCCAAAGAAGGTAGATGCAGCCTTCTTTGCTTCATCTATGCATGCCAACTCAAGCACTGAGCTCTTTTCAATTCATTTATTGATTCTATAAAGCAAAATATTGTTTCTAGTTCATGAAGATTATCCTCACAGAGGAACAGAAAATAAGCAAGCAAATAAGCAATGCAATCAAAGCTAGTAAGTACACTAAATATTATTCATAAACTGAGTTCTATAACGAGATGATAGGAAGCCTTCTTCAGTCAGGATGCCACGGAAGCTGAAATTTACCAAGCAAACTTTTCAAGGAGCCAAGGAGATAGCCTCATTCCTGGCAGAGGGAACTACTCCTGAATCAAAATATGTGTAAAATGCAAAGCAGCTTTGAGGAAATGAAGACATTTATTTCAAAAAATTGCTGCACAAAAGGAAACAGAGTTTTCTAGTCAGCTGGTCAGTTACTTATATGAACTCGCAGTAATGGGAATAGCGTGGACAAGACACTTGTAAGCTCAAGCCAGACAAAACCCCAGTTTAGAAGTGGGGAGGAGGGAAAGAAGTCCCAATCTTAGCTGAGTAACTATTGGCAACCAGTAGCTGGTGGATGAAGGAGAGTCAGGTTTTAAGGATGTGATGCTCCAGTGGATACACTGGTACCAAAGGGCATTTGGGGATACAAATTTCACTCTATAGGCCTTTCCATACGATGGAAAACATGAAATTGGGCGGGGGGGGGCATTACGAAGGGCACAGATACGGGCTGGAGAGATGGCCTAGGCCTAGCGGTTAAGAGCGCCAACTGCTCTTACAGAGGACCTGGGTTCGATCCCCAGCACCCACATGGCGGCTGAGAACTGTCTGTAACTCCAATTCCAGGAGAATTCCAGTTCCAGGGGAATCCAAGACCTTCTTCTGACCTCCGCGGCATTGCACGACACGGGTGCACAGACCTGCATGCAGACAGTACATTCATACACATACGAAAATAAATAAAATTTAAAAAAAAGAAGGGCACAGATAGAGGAGAGAGTCTAAATATGATCAAAATATGTTGTAGAAATTCTCAAAAATTAAATTAAAATTATTATAGCTTGTAGCATGTAAATACATAAGTAGGCTCCAAGTTCCTTTTCTTCCATGACCCAGTCATGAGTTTGATTTCCTGAAATAAGCCCATGTCCTTAATTCCCATCTTTCAAACTTTACTCTCCAATCTTCATACAGGCTCTCTTATAGGGGTTCAAAGGAACCATGTGTTTTTATTCAAATTTAATAATGAAAAAGTATATATAAGTCATGAAGTAAAAAGAATGTCATTAGGTTCATATAAACTTAGTTTTAATACCCATCCCCTTTGAAAAGCAATCCAAATTAAATGAACTACCCCTTTCATTTAGTCATTTCAACTGGATGTATCAAACTGACAAAGGTCAGACAGAAAAGAAAGTCTTAAAAATAACCTCAAGAGAAGAACAGCAGATAAGATACAAAAGAGTTCATAATGGTTCATAATGCATAGCAAAAGACTTTTCAACAGAAATCTTACAGGCTAGGAAGGAATGAAATGGTATACTCAATGCTCCAAAGGAGCAAACTGGTAGTCAAGAATACTACCATTACCGGGCTGGAGAGATGGCCTAGTGGTTAAGAGTGCCAACCACTCTTGCATAGGACCCGGGTTCGATCCCCAGCACCCACATGGCAGCTGAGAACCGTCTGAAACTCCAATTCCAGGAGAACCCCAGTTCCAGGGGAATCCGACACCCTCTTCTGACCTCCACGGCATTGCACAACATGGGTGCACACACCTGCATGCAGACAGTACATTCATATACATACTGAAATAAATAAAATTAAAAAATTAAAAAAATATATTGAAAAAAAAGAATACTACCATTACCAAATCGTGTATGATATAGGAATTTTATCCCCTATGGTTAATTTCTTCTCTAAATGTTCCATATTTCTCTAACAAAAGACATAAGTGATACTGTACTATGCATAAACTGTGCTTTAATGCTGTTTCATATCAGTATTTTAAATTTTGGTTACATTTTTAATATTGGCAAAGTTTAACCACTGTTAATTAACTAAAACTTTGTTGTATATGTAACAGCATCATTTGCCGTTTATCCATCCCTATTCTTTATTTCTCCCTATCAGTGCCAACTTCATACATTTTGTAGCATGGCAATAAAATGTAACTTCAAAAAAAAAAAAAAGAGGGGGCTGGAGAGATGGCCTAGAGATTAAGAGCATGGACTGCTCTTGCAGAGGACCCTGGTTCGATCCCCAGCACCCTCATGGCAGCTGAGAACCGTCTGAATCCACACCCTCTTCTGGCCTCCGTGGCATTGCATGACACGGGTGCACAGACCTACATGCAGACAGTACATTCATACACATAATAAAATAAATAAAATTTTAAAAAGAATACTATATCAAGGGGCTGGAGAGATAGCTCAGTGGTTAAGGGCACTGAATGTTATTGCAGAGGACCCAGATTCAAATCCCAGCACCCACATGATGGCTACCATTCTAACTCCATTTCCATGGGATCTGATGCCCTCTTCAGACCTCCATGGGAATTGCAGGACATGGAGAACTCACACTCAGGCAATACACTCATACATATAAAATAAAAATAATGAATAAAATTTTTTAAAAAGAATACTATCGAGCAAGACCAATCTTCAGTTATGAGTCAAAAATAATCTGTTAAAATTATAAGACTTTGTTAGAGCTTCTTGGTAATCATAAAGCAAAAGCTCATTGTAGATACATTAAAGAAAATTAAGAAATTAAACATACTACCAGTGAAAATAATTTAACCAAAAGGAAATAATAAAGAAGAAAAGAGTAAATAGTTTATAAAACAACAAAATGACAGTAACAACTCTTTAGAAATCAATAATTGGCTTTAAATAGACATGGATTGAGTTCTACAGTTAACAACAGAGTGCATGAAGAAACACAAGACCCAACTCTATGAGGCTTACAAGGGATTTGCTTTACTAAAGGATGCCCATGAACTGAAAGTGAAGTAATGGAAAAAGGTCTTCATAGAGGTAGAATGCAAAGAGAGTGTTAGAATCTGCAGACACACTGATAACATACACTTCCAGTAAAAAACCTATAAAAGGAGATAAAGGTCATCAAATAATGATAAGGCGGTCAATTCAACAGTAGGCTACCCATAAAGCAATGAAAACAATAAACAGTGTTAGGATTCCAGATATGACTAGCCACATTCATCCAGAAGGGTTCAGAAGGAAACATGGAAAAATCAGTGTGGCCTTCACATGTTCTTTTCCAATCACAGAACATAAATCCTAGGAACAGAAACAGGAAATTGACTTCATGATAAAACACAGCTTCAGAGTCCTTCATCTTATGCCATCTGTCCTCACCACTTCCTAGTCCCTCTTGCTATCCAAAGACTTAGATAATTCACAGAGTAATCATGAGAGCAGGATGGGCCCAGTAGCTTCTCCAAGGCACGAACTTCCTCTACCTTGTCACCCCAGCCACTCATAGACCAACTTTATTCTAAATTTCAGGAACATTGGTTCTTCTAGATGGAGATGCCATAGTGTGGTGTGGAAGACGCCAAATGAAAGAACAGTTCTAGGAACCCCTTCGTGAGTGTGCCTGTAGGAACTTAATCATCCCAAGAAACAGAAATATGTTTTGGCAGATGTTTTCAAACGACAATGAATCTCTTCTCCGTAGCCTAATAGAAACCTGGTACATGAGATAAACGAATCAAAATATTTGCAAAAGAGGCATTATGATGCATTCCCTCAGACAAGAAGCACAAAAGTGTGCAATTTTCTCAGCTTAAAAGTTACAGTGAAGCCGGGCGTGGTGGCGCACGCCTTTAATCATAGCACTCGGGAGGCAGAGGCAGACAGATCTCTGTGAGTTCAAGGCCAGCCTGGTCTACAGAGTGAGTTCCAGGACAGCTGGGGTTATAGGGAAACCCCGTCTCGAAAAGACCAAAAAATAAAAAATAAAAAAAAGTTACAGAGAGCTTCAGGACCCAAATATGAAGAACCATAGAGGGTTTTTGGACTTCGTACTCTGCCTTTGAACAATTTCAAGATTTTTCTAAAGTACTATATATTTGCTAGCTCTGATTACCAATGAAAATAAGTGACTTTTCATTTTTAGAACCTAGAACTTAATCATTAGGAGATGCAAAACCTGCCATCAAATACAGCTCAAGGAAGAAATGAGTGACCAAGAGCAGTTCAGTTATAACTTCTAGGACTCAGAAGCTGTACCCTTTGTGATACTGTCTTACGTCCTGAGCAGGAGATTGAGGTGATACTAAATGGAGCACTGCCACAGCATGAAGTCACTTTAAGTCCCTCAGCCACGGGATTACCCCAGTTTCAATTCTTTCAGGCTTTCTGATAAGGAAGGTTGAAGGTATGTCTTGATCCCATTAATCTTCTCAAGCAGAGAAGGCAACACTTGGAGGTTTTAATAGATAGAACACAACCTCAGGCTAGAAGGTGATTGTGATTTCCCTGTTTTGAAACTAGTAACTTGCATTTGAGAAGAATAATACTAATAATGTTCTCACAGTAAGTGTGTGTGTATGTGTGTGTGTGTGTGTGTGTGTGTATGTGTTGCATAGCATAGCATAGCATAGCATAGCATATAATTTTCTTTAAGTAACAAAGTGGAGCAATCCACATGAAGTCATTAGTGTAGTTAACAAAATAGGTGTGAAGTAAATACAAATGAACAACTGAAAACCCACTGATTTTTTTAAATGCAAGAATATTACATGTAAGTCTTCTGTTAACTCAAAAGCATCCTGTGAACATTTTTCTCTACATTTCAATATAGTGACAAAGCTCAGCCTTCTTTACAACAGTACCCTAACACGCCCACAGGCCTATGGCAATCACCTAGTAAATCCAAGCTTTTTATAGATGAAGAAAGTAAAATCAGGAAATACTAAATGCAGTGTGTTACCAAGTCCCTGAACTTATGAAGAATCAAATTCCACGGGGTTTGTGTTAAAGAGGAAAAAAAAAAAGACTGTATGAAATGTCCTGCATGGCCAAAACTAATTGCTTTAGATGAAATTAGTCTTAGCATAAATTGAACTAGAGACAGATAGAAAAGCAAGTATCCAAACCAAATTTTTCTTATGATATCTTTATTTGCACATGGACAGTTTATGTAATTTAACTACATCTTTAGCTGCTGTGGTAAGCAAATAGAAAGTCAGATGGACACATTGCAGAATCTTTTAAATGTTTTTGACTAATGACAACATTTTGGTCAAGAAAATTTTGTACAACCCTGGATATATGGGTGTATAAAGTATGTTTACAAATCAAAAATAGATTTATTTCAAAAATACTTTTGAATACATGTAACTTCACCATTTATTAAAAGTGAAAGCAAGTCTGATACTAATGCAATAGATATACTTGTTTTTGCATAAAGAATTAAATCTTGGCTGAATATTTGATACTGAAATGGATAGAATATCTTTAGGGCTTTTCAGAGTTTTCATTTTATAATTGTCAAAACTGAAAATGCTCTTTCTCATATATATATATATATATAATATATATATATATATGTCTCACAAAATAGGAGAGGTAGGACCATTTCAGAAATTGTTAGAAATCGTCTCCTAATAGCAAACCAAAATTCCCTTCATGATTATTTTATGAAACCCAAGTCAGAAACTCAAGCAGTAATTTTTAAAATCAAACATTGTAACATCATAAAAATCCAAAAATACACTAATTTGGTGCAACCACACTGAGGGAGGAGAGTAAGACAATATTGTCTTTTCCCATAATTAAACTATTATGTTTCTGTTAGAGCAGAAAACTGTCTATGTACAATAAAACTCAATAATTCATGACATATGACAATCTTAACTCTGAGCTCAGGTGTTTCAGGCTGTAATCACCAGTACTGAGCAGTTTGACAGCACATAGTGCAAAATGCACATTGTATGCTTAGCCCCAAGCCCGTGGCGATGTTGTATGACGACAGGTGAGCATGCCCAGAAACACCTCAGAGTTTATTTTGAATTCATTTTTGTTTCTGAGTATTTGCAAACTTTTTGCTGCTGCCAATTTTTTCATGACTCAACATTGATTTACACAACCCTATGTGGATGTCATTACCTACAGTTTAAGAAACTAAGGCCTACTGAATAAATTACACATGGTAGAAGCCAAATGTGTCTACTGAGTCTTTAATCAGTTAAATGCTCTTTAGAGGTTCCTGTAGATTGGACCAGGACATCAAGACCCATGTCAGGAAACACAGGTAGGCACAGCACAGCAGTACCCAGCCTCAAAAAGGAAACACCTGCTTGACAGCACATCCATTGCTATGCAAACTGTTCCACAAAGTTTAAGCAGGTCTCAGAAATCAGCTGCCTCTCGTTGTGTTCTCTTATGTAGAAACAAATATACATGCTTAAAGAATGCTTTCCATTTCTAATTTTGTCTATTCTTGAATTTAGTATCCCTGTAGATGGCCAAAAACTTGCATTATGGAAAAATCTATTAAAGCACAAGTTATTTTTTTAATTTTTTAATTTTTTTCATTTTTTAAAATGTTTATTGATAGATACAAGTATATAAAATCAGGGCATGAACATGGTTTAATAGATTGAGTAGACTTAATTTCAATACTATAATAAGGGAACAATTCAAATTCTCACCATTTGTTTCACACCCACAAAAACCACTTCAAGGGCATTAACGATCTCTCAAATCTGTTCAGTTTTGTGCAAGTAAACCATGTTTCTTTTTTAAAAGACTTGTGCACTTGCCCAGGCTCAAGGATATTGAAATCTAGCACATAAAGCCCATTACTAGAGGTAGAAATATAGGCAATGTACTATTATGGCAACAACCATCAATTACAGTTAAGGATATTCTGTAGCAACCAAATGGATAATCTAATATTGCAACAACTCAATTATTACTGAGCAAAGTGCATTTCTACAATATTCAGTGTTTCTATTCAGTTTTCTAACTTTGAACAGCCTATGATAACTGGCAGCAGAGGTCCTTGCAATAGACTGCCTCTGCTTGAGAACCTATGATGTAATTATTGCATGCTGCTAATATACTATCTAAACATTAAAGATATTCCTAAAATATTTGATGGTAGACTATGATTAAGACATTACACTACAAAAAACCTTATGCAGAAGGAAACCTTCACTGACGTGCTTCTGCTTTAAATATTGTGCCCCCAAATGAAGTCCAGTAAGCACACATCCTGTCTTGATCCCCCTGCGTTGGCCTCCATGATACAGCAGAGGTAATCCAACAATGATAGTCCATCTTCTGAGGAGGCTGAATTTCCATTAGCTACTTAGTTCACAAGCTGAGTATCTCAGCAGTCCTCAGTCCACATTGGAAAGCTAAAAAGTAAAAAAGCTGTATCTCATGTCTTTGAGGAGTGCCTAAACCAGTGGCATCTACAGGGCATATGTGCCTGCCTTTAAGAATTGTAGACAGGCCAAACAACGGTGATCTCTTTTTTTTTTTTCTTTTTGTCTTTTTACTAAGATCTCAAGTTTTGTGTCTGCACAAGTTATTTTTAAAGGACTTTTATTTTGAATGCTTCAAGCATCGAGATACTGATTCCCTAAGTAGTTTGCAATACATAATTCCAAAAAGTAAAGAAAAAATATCAATATATATATTAATTTTTAATTTATTTTTGTATGTGTATGAATGTACTGTCTGCATATAGGTTTGTGCACCCGTGTAGGGAAATGCTGCGGAGGTCAGAAGAGGGTGTCGGATTCCCCTGGAACTGGAGTTCTCCTGGAATTGAAGTTACAGACGGTTCTTAGCCACCATGTGGGTGCTGGGGATCAAACCCCAGTCCTCTGCAAGAGCAGTCGGTGCTCTTAACCACTAGGCTATCTCTCCAGCCCCGAAATATATTATCAAATGTATAAATTTGATTAAAATGTCTTCTTTATAATTCTAACAAGTTAAGATGAAGTTGATTCTGTTTACCTATGCACTGGGCCTTCAGTATCCTATAATTTTGAAAAATAATGTTAAATATTACTGTTGTATATGCCTTGTATGGATTATTATAAAGAAATAAGGGTAAAACCAACTTTGAGAATATATGTCAATTAAAGTTAATAATAATCCTCAGTCTAGCCAGGCATGATAGCAATGTTTCTAATCCTCATATTCAGGAAGCTAAAGCAGAGGTAGGTAGCATGAATTAGAAGCTAGCCTGGGCTACCTAGTTCAAACTGCTAATACTCTTTAAAAAGGAAAAAAATTCCCCAATGTAATAATAAATTTTGCAACATGAAGTCAATAATTTTGAAAAGATTTATATGATCTAACCACACCAAGTAGGTAATGTTCCTTGATAAATAACTAATAAAATGAATATTTCCAATACATTGTCTCTTGACTTTAGGCCACAAAACCTTAGAGAATTAAATGTAGAATCACATCTAAAATAGTCATATTAATATAGCTTATTTAAGGCCTGTTAGACGTGCCTGTCATATGATGACGAATCTGTATTAGAAGTAGAACATAATAGAAATAATCTCCAATAAAGACTTTCAGTCAATCTTGCGAATTAATACCTGGGAACATACATTGTAGAATAGTGAACTATGGCCAATAACAATCGCAGTCTAGATAGATGTTCTCATTGCATGGGTGTTGATGCTGAGGACAATGCAGAGGAGTTTGGCCCCCAAACCATTGTGTATGGCAGGTTTCTAGAAGCTAGAAATGCAACCAAGAATGGATGCATTGTGAGAACAGGAACTGGAATCAATACAAACATGGTAAATTGGAAAACAGATAAGAAAATATCCATAGTTTGGTTGGGAAAAGTATGCAATTTATTTCTTCTCTCTTAGAGCCAAAAACTAAATACAAAGAACCAAAGAGAATCACAAAAATTATTACAGGCTTGTGATACAAAGTCCCCAAAGTCATTAGAGGAATTCAAATTGTTAGTTGCTGGGTTAATTAGTTAATATCCTCCTAGTTTATGGATGGGCTCATATGTAGGGTAAAGCAACTATCTGGTCTCCACATTTGGTGAGGTCCAGAAGAAAGTAGATATTACAGAACATGGAGAACAGGAGGCTGACCAACCTGTAAAGAAAAGGGGTAGGAACTTTTGATTAGTAAATAGTTCATAAACATGGGACTTTCTAGTGTTTTCTGTAATTTTAAACTGCTAATACTTTAGACAATTTATGTCAGGAGCCTGTTTCCTCCTATAAAATACATGTACTAAGTTAACAATGTATGACCACAGGAAAAGAAATGTCTTGACTACAACCATGGAGTTGGGATTTGAGTTTTTTCAAGTTTTGTCTCTGCCATTAATATTGATGTATGAATTTAGATATATTCTTTGCCTTGGAGCCTTTAGAATCAAAAGTTTACTGGGAAGATTATACAAGTGAATACCTGGACAACACTTGGCATAGTGCTTGACTCAACTACAGTTAGCTATTGGCTTTCTGCCATTTTTGTTGAAACAGAGTCTCCCTGTAGCCCTAGCTGGCCTGAAACTTGCAATGTGTACCAGGATGACTTTGATCTCAGATAGGTCTACCTGTCTCTGCATCTCAAGTGCTAGAGTTATATGCAAATGACAATGACAAGATAATTGTGGTTGGTCCAACATAAATGGCTTGCTTTAAAAGTATTAGATAAATTTGGGTTTTTAAGAACCAAGTTCAATTTCTGATATGAAATCTCCAGAATCATTATCACTAAACATGTAGGAATGAAACCCTAAATCAAATCAAAGATGTATAATAATAAGGAAGTGTACCCACAAATTGCCTAACACTGAAGTTTGAAGTATTACAGTTTCTGTACCAGAATTCAATTTTATTTTAATATATATAGCTAGCTACAAGGAAAGCTAGAAAAGCAGGAAAACGACATTTTTAAATCCCCTGGGAGAAGGTGGTTTTGCCCATGTTCCCCAAATATACAAAAAATTCAGATGCGTGGTGCACAAAATAAACTCAATTTTTGTCAGCACTCATTCTAATGGCTAATTTTCCAGAATGATCTATTGAAAAGAAAGAAGTTGGTAGTCATCTATAGGAGAGGAATTTCCAAATACTCTTGACATAAACTGAGTTACTAGGTAGCTTTAGACTACAATACTTAAGAGCATGGATTTATAGTTAGAATTGAGTCTTTTAATTTAATTAGACATGTGAAGGCTTTCTACCTACTTATACATGAGTAGAGACAGAAAAGAATTTCCAACTCTTATTGGAAAAGTAAAAGTTCCCAGAGTTTAATAAACATCCTCTAGTTTTAAAATATCTCTGCAAAAAATCTCTAGTCTATTTATCTAAACTATTAATATAATTGGGTTGCTGAGGAGACTGGGCCCTGAGGACATAAGCCAGTAGAGAAAGGAACAGTTTTAATCAGGCTTTATCTATTTTAAACCCCTCAACTATAAAAATACTGCCTGAAATATCAGCAGCCCAAAGCCCACTGTCCTTTCTGAGTAATGGACAGCTGCTCTGACCCCATGACTAATATCCAGTGCCTGCCTCAAACTGGTCTGAACTTCTACTGCTGGCACATTCCGAGCCTAGTGGGTGGATAGAAGGGAAAATCCTCCCCATTGCCTGGACTTTGGGGCATCTACCTACCCATCAGACTCTACAATCCTCCAGACTACTATTTGGAATTTTTTTTCATGTGTGTATAGAAACTACAATTAAAAGCTTCCTAACCAACAACTTTAGCTCATAAGCAAATGAATCTCTTATACTGATGGTATACACAAAATGGTTTGGGAATATTTTTAGCAATTATAGCAATCAAGAAAATTGAAAAGAAACTTAAAAAGATCAAGCTACTCATTGCTTATTTATTTTCAAACTATCAAGTGAAGTTTCTTAATTTGAAAATTCCAGAGGAGCCACTTTATTATTATTGGATATGAGTTTGATTTTATTAACCTGAAGAGTAAAAATGCTGCCAGATTTATTATTCTATTCTAATAATCAATTGAGTACTATAAACATCTAAAATGCACAGAAAAGAATCCAAGCAAGACCACCATCACTCCAATGGAAAGAGCTGATCCAGGGAGAATGATGGTCAGCATTAGTAATATGCTCCCCCTGTAAACAATAAATATAAGATAGGGTCTTCCCCAAATGTAGTGTAATTGAGTGACTGCAAATTGTAAACAATTTTAAGTAAAGCAGGGAGTTTTCTGTTTAAATGCAGGATAAATTTTTTATGCATAAAAGTATTTTAATGGCTACATCTGTTGTAAGTGCCTAGGTTTGCCTGCATCATATGTAGGGAATAAACTGGTAAACTCAGACAGATTTTCTGGGTTCTAATCCTTGATCTGTTACAAAATAACTTTGTGGCCTCAGCGAATTACTCTCTGACTGCAGGGTCTTCTGTAAAATGGGTTAGCAGTGATCTCTAAGCCATGACAATGCTGAGAATGAGACCACACCTGTCATACAGAAATGATGTCTATGTACTGGCTAAAGCTTCAGAAAAGTAAAGCTTTGCTACTTCTGTGAATGTTTTAACCTATGAAATACAAACACTTAATCTTGAGGAAATTTGTTGTTATTTTACTAAACAGATCATTTCTCAGGGTTTGGTAGTAGTATCAAAGTTTTCCTCTTAGATAATCCTTGAAGAATATAGGAGAGGAAAAATATCGCAAGGATTATCTAGGCAAAGTAGAAATGGTTCAGTGAAACGAAATATACACAGTTGCTTGAAGCCAAAAGTAATCCAGGCAATATATAACAGTCCATCTGATATTTTTATCTTGTTATTTAAAGCAACATTATATAATAATTAAAGACTAAAGTTGGTCCAGATAGAGTTTAATAGTGATATTAAAAGGTATATTACTTTATATTTAAGTAAACAGCTATCTCACAATGTCTTTAAACTAAAATATACCTTATAAACGTATACATAAAATATTTAGGAAAGCAGATTGATGTTTTAATAGTAACTACTTTGGGGATGAGTGGGATAATAATACATTGAGTTTTTTTTCTTTTACTTTTTACATTATGTTTCTTCCCTAACACTATATATCATAGGACAATATTGACTAATGTAATCATTGCAGATTTAGATATGAATTCTCTGATATTTAGTTCCTTATATTTTTCTTTCTTTGAAATTCACAATACAATGTCATGACAATGACTAACTGAGCTAAAGTGCAATACAATTTGTATATCTTCTCCAGAAAATGAACTGCTCCAAATAAACAGTAGTGGAAGATGGCCATATTTTGCTTCCCTTTGGGAAGCAGAAAGTTGGCACTAGAGAAAAATGCCGATGTCATTCCTCTCTAGGAGAACATTTGCTGGGGCAAGGGAAAAAAGTAGAAGTTAGTTCTATTCAGAATGAGAAGATCAGTGCTCCCTACATAAATATCCAACATAGTAAACACGCCATACTGTCTTGTCAGCTTTGGAAACAGATTTCGGTCCCTCAGTAGCTATCCCCCAAATTAGCCAGTTTGCTTCTCCAAATGTTAATCATCATGTTTCTATTTAATTGCCTGACTTGGCTTAGGAAACAAACCTAAGAAGGAAAGAAATGAATTAACAACAGCTGAATATTGATCACAGGCAAAGAGCCCTGACCTGCGTGTTTGAACATCTTAAGGCTCTTTTCCTTAAATCTTTGGTAGATTTTTGAATCATTCCATACAGCAGGGAGCAACGTCTCACTCCAACAAAACGTGGTTAATGAGAGATAAATCTTGTACAGATATCATTGAAAAAAGTAACTTCTTGCATTTGTTCAGCACTTTTCAAGTTTTAACAGAGTTCATCTTGAGCAAGCCTTTGAAGTAGAGTAGTGTTATAATTCATATAAAAGAATTTTAAACTTTATCCAGCAGCTAATCGATTATTATTACTTGACAGTGATGAATATTTTTAAAACTAATCCTTGTGGTGAAATTATTTGGAAAAATAAGAAAAATAAACTGAAGACTTTATTGTTTCTTCTCTATCTGACACACCATCTTTGCTAAACTGCAGGAAAATGGACAAAGAAAGTATGGTGGTCCTCCGCCAGGCTGGGATGCTGCACCCCCAGAAAGGGGCTGTGAAATATTTATTGGAAAACTTCCCCGAGATCTTTTTGAGGATGAACTTATACCCTTGTGTGAAAAAGTGAGTACAAGCTTAGCATTTCATGTTTTTTGTATCTTTCCAGGAGAAAAATCCTTTTTAGTTTGCTTTTATTCTTTTAAATTATTTTAATCAATGTGTGTATGGTATATGTGTGTATGTGTGATCACGTGTGCATGTGGGTGTTCACACCAAGACACAATGTGGAAGTCAGAGGACAGCACTGAGTGTGTGCCCTCACCGCCACCTTGTTGGAAGTATGGTCTCTTGTGGTTCATGACTGCATAGGAGAGACCAGCCAGCTCACAAGCACCCATGGATTTTCCACACTTGGCCTCCCGTTCCACTGTAGGAGCATTGGGGTTACAGGCACGTGCTGTTGCATTTGGCTTAAGCAGGTTCTAGAAATCCAAAATCAGTTCCTCCTGCTTACATGGCAAGCACTTTATCCACTAAGCTACCTCCCTTTTACTTCTATTCTTCCTAGTTAATAATTATTCTCTTCTGATTCCTTTTCCTCAAACATGCACAGAGTTAAAATCGTCCTAGCTGTTAGCGACTGTGTCCTTGTTAAATTACTGTCTTTACTAGGTTCTTTGTCCTCTTATTAACAACTTGAACTATCACTGTTGGTGAATTTCAAATTGATATTTTATCTCCCTGAGTCTCTCTACTAGCATGGCTGACTCAAGGAAAATTCTATGTCTAACAATCTAGCACAGTATAACATTCTGTCAACAATAAGTTATCACTCCAACTTGATATTTTAATATGACTTTATAAAGTGCAGCATTTTCATGTAAAAACTGTGTATGCTTGTCATGGCTTAAATATGTGTCTATATATATTGATTCAAATAAAGTTTTCTTGTGTAAGTAGAATTGATTTTCTAACAATTCATTAAGAATATTAAGAACATGGTTTGTCAATGTCCTTAAATAATTACTCAGGAATAAATTTATCCAGCATTAGCTTTGTTATTAAACTCAAAATTATAGAGAATACAACATTAAATATTATTTTACTACATTATCAGGTGGGTTTTCTGAGCAAGAACATTCCTAGAAATTTTAGTAAATATAAGAATTTGCCTCTTCCCCTAAATGACTAAATCAGTTGTGTTCCTGTGCATGAGCATGTGATTCAGACTTGGATTCAGAACCACACCTAATTTTATACATATAATCCCTGCTGGCCTATGGATAAACTACAGGGAACAAGTCCTATAAGAATGTTTTATTCTTAAACTGAAAATGAGGAAGAATAATTAGATGGCTGAAATGGGTGAAATATGTTCACTTTTTCCAATAAGTCCAGAAGACATAGATGTTCAGCAGTGAGTACTCTGAAGTGGGGTAGGACACTAAGGTAATGATGTGGACTTAATGGCATCTCTCCCTATACATGTCCAGTATGTCCAGTTAGGTCACCCCTCTTATAGCCAGAGATAGTAAACTGCTTAGTCTGGATCACTAAAGATAATTGGAGTTCAGGAGGGAATAAATAGTACATGAGCAAGCAGACCAGTGATAGCCAAGGAAAGCAAGAGTTCTTTTGCAATGAGGTTCTGGACGCTCTACTGGCTGTACTGAGGCTATCATTTATTTTCAACCTAGAAACTGATAAAATAAGAGCACTCCCCAGGCCGCCTATGAAATGCGTCATGCTTGTCCTGATACCATGGCAATAGGGAAAAGGGAGACAAGAAGTTAGTTTAGCACAGTCCCAAATGACCATTCCCGTTTCCTATTTTTTGTTTTGTTTTGTTTTGTTTTGTTTTGTTTTTTGTTTTTACATGCGATACTTTATTTTAGACACGCAAGAAAAGCTATTTGAGAATCTATGAATTTAAAGCAAGTAGCTGTATAAAGATAACAAAAGAAGCAACACTGTGTTACAGCTCAGCACATAGCATACAACACAAACAGGCATGAGATATAGTGTATTTATGCAACATTAAAATCAAATGAATAACATACTGTAAGGTCAGAGGATGAGAAAAATGGAAATAAAAGACCAATGTTTTGTGTTGCTTCAAATACCATACATTATAGGAAGAATGGTAAGAATGGACATAACCAATCTGCATACCTGCCTAACACTAAGCTTGCTCAAGACATTTTCAGTGAAGTGTTCTGGTTTACTTTTGTTTTCTGTCTTCTGAGACAGTGTGTCCCTAGGTAGTCTAGTAACTTAGCGTCTGCCTCAGCAACCCAAGTGCTGGCCTCACAGACACACACCACCCATGCTCAGCTCTGAAGTTATTGTTAAATGACAACTTGGGTTTTAAACTTTCTAGATATAAAAATGAGTTATTTAGTAGTTTTCTTTTTATAATTAACTACATTACAAGTAGTTTATTATTCTTAAAAAGCATATTTATACAATATCAGTAGTAAAGATTTTAGTATTCCAAAATATAAAACCATATTTAAAGAAACACTGGGTATTTAAGTGAAGGCTGATTATAAGAAAGCCAAAACATGAGGAATCGGGTATTGAAAATGAATATGGGAATTTTCATATCATATAAATAAGCTCAGTATCACTACTTTGAAAGAGCAATTACTGAGCAACAGATACTACAGGAGACATCTTGTGACATAGCTTTCTGAGCTTAAAGAGAATGACACTGTACAAATGTGGTTCAATAACTCTTGGCACTACAAAGTTTCCAAAAGGTAAATGTTTTCATCTTAAATATTATATAATAGAAATCAGTTTCACTTTCTTGTATTAGTTCAACATATATTTTTGTGTGATCCATTAGAAGACATAAACTCATAGACTAAAATAATCATACAGCTTGGTTGTCTTCAACAATGGAGGAATTAAGTTCACTAAATACTATGGCACTGCTAATTTTGATTGAGTTATTCGATTATATTTTCTTTGGTAAAGATTTGTGATTGCCAGGTTTTCCTCTTATACTTGTATAAGATTGATCACAGATTATTCACTAATGATAACATATATGTGTGTATGTTTAAGATAATACTCAAATATTCACAACCATATTTTGTCAAGAAATTAAATCAGTAGTAGACAGGAATAAACTATATATCAGCATCACATACAGAGTGCTAATAGCATAGAATTAAGAATGTGAACAGAGAAAATACAATTATAAAGGTAGTAGTAGTTCTAAGATGTTTCTGTTAGTATTTTTCAGGATGATTAGTCACCAAGCTGAGGACATTTTCTTTCAAAGTATATCGGTTCTCTATTTCCTCTGTGAAATTCTGCATACTTGATGAGCAGCCATTTAGTACACAGGGACATTAAAATATTCATGATGTAGCTACAAAAGAAATGCATATATTCTTACACATAGTATACAAACTGACAGAGACACAATTAGATTTCTAGAATGAAACATCAGTTTTGTATGCTTTTGTTCTTTGGTTTATGGCTGAACATTTAATTTCTTAAATAGTGCCCAGGTCAGATTTATCTTTTTCAAGTTTATTGCATGTAACAGTAAACAAACACCAGAGGCAGAGCGTAAGTTTCAGAGGCAGAGCATAAGTCGAACCATGGAGACTTTGGAAGCCAATTTAAGGCAGGGACAAATCTATCAGGAAATGTATTTCTAATGACAAGTGCATTTTCAGGTCCCTAAGACACTGCATAAATCTCTAGAAAATTGTATGACCATAGGTCATTTGCTCAGCTAAAAGCACATCCTGTTAGCTGAGCTGAAATGCCATTTGTGTATATTTTCTTTATTTAACTTCACTTTTCCCATGAAATTAATCTGAACCCAGAATAAAAATATGCAAACCATTCCACATGGGTGCAAATGCCAACCATGTCAGGAGGCAGAATATAGAAAGTTCTCTCTCTCTCTCTCTCTCTCTCTCTCTCTCTCTCTCTCTCTCTCTCCCATACATTCTCATGTGCCTGTGTGTCCCTTTTTAAATAAAATATGTAAATATGATTTTCTTTTTCTATTAATTGCAGATTGGTAAAATTTATGAAATGAGAATGATGATGGATTTTAATGGCAACAACAGGGGATATGCATTTGTAACTTTCTCAAATAAACAGGAAGCCAAGAATGCAATCAAACAACTTAATAATTATGAAATCAGGTAAGAACTGCATCTTCTAGAATAAAATTGAATCTGAAAATGCACCTTTGTCTGTTTTCCTATCAGGTTTGTCCAATACAGTACATGTGCAAGACAGCCAATCTAGGAAAGAGATGATAGATCATTCTCTCCTGAAAATTAATCTGGTTAAACATTTATTTAATCTCATTAATATATGATGTGTGAAAGTTCAGAGGAATAAAATTCATTAGTTAACCCATTTTATAAATATGTACTGAATGCTACTCAAAATAGTAGAAATATATCAAGGTATCCTCTGTTCCCATAGAAAGCAAATAAATAAGATTATGTAAAATAACATGAAAACATAAAACCAAGGATGGGATAAGGTTGTGTGAGAAGAATGTTACTTGAATTTGGTGTTTATAAGAAAAGACTCCTTGAATACTTACCTGGCAGGGGAGATATCATGATCACGAAGGTGGTTTTCCCAGGGGGAGGCTTATCCATAGCACTCTGGATGTGCTGACCCCTGCGATTTCCCCAAATGCAGGAAACTCAATTGCATAATTTGTGGTAGTGGGGGACTGCGTTCGTGCTCTCCCCTGTAAAAAAAAAAAAAAGAATGAAAAAGAAAATATTCCTTGAAATAAAAAGAAAATGGAAACACTCTGGGAAAGTGAAACTTGATCTGAGATTTGAATGAAAAATTCAGCCAAGACAATCAAATCCCAAAACAAGATTATTAAGAAGCAAAAAGTTTCAAGCAGCAGATAACAAGTAAAAATTTCTCAAAATAAAAAGAAATGCAACATTTTCTATATTTGAAAGACAGGAAGAATATTCCAGAAAAGCAAAGAGAGAAGAGGATTGGAGGCAGTCCATTTAGAGACCATTATACTGTCTGATGAAGAACCTGAATTTGTTTAAATAAGAAGAGGAAACTGAAGAAGGATTTTAGTTGCATTTATTCATTAAAGATTGCTGTGGCATCTACCATTGGATAGACAATGGACTATTGCACAGCTGGAACAAAACGAAGGAAACTTGTTCCACAGTCTAGACCTACACAAGGGATGATGGTGACTAGATGAGGGGCCGCAGCAAAGATGGAAAAAAGGGTCAGACTGGGGAAGCTAAGAGGCCACGGGCTAGATTTGGGATGTACAGTGTGATCGCATTCAGAATTTGAGGAAATATGTAGGATTTGGCTCCAACTATCTGTGGGAAAGCCAGGAGATAGAAAGACCAAGAAAGGCACAGGAAGCATTCTGTTCCAATAACTCAACCCTGAAGATGTACAACAGACACCCCAGGGGAGATATGGGGTGACAGCATGAGAATGCAAGCAGGAGAGGGACCACAGTTAGAGCATAAATTGGGGATCAATCAAATCTCAATGGCATTTAAAGCCATGGGACCATAGGGGAGCTTCAGGACACAGCTGAGGCTGTGTAACCAAAACATTTTTATAAAGCTGTCTGAGTTCTGAAAACTTCACTTGGAGAAGTCTGCCATAAATAATTTCTTTTTTTTAGTATTATTTTATTTTTTATTTTTAATTTTCTTTTTTTATTGATGCTTTGTGTATTTCATACATCATTTTCCAATTCAGTTCAGGCATATTTCCCTTTCCCTTCCCCCCACCCCACTCCATCCCAGATCATGCATTCTGCCATAGCTGTCCTGCATCTTTCTCTCAGTTTTTTTTTCCTTTTTTTAAATTTTTTTTTTATTTTTGTATGTGTNGAGTTTTCTGGTAGAGTTTTTAACATCCCTTAAGTAAACTATCATGTCATCTTCAAAAAAGGGATAGTTTGACTTCCTCTTTTCTAATTAGTACACCTTTGATTTCCCTTTCTTGTCTTATTGCCCCAGCAAGCATTTCAAGAACTATATTGAAGACAAGTGGCAATAGGGGGCAGCCCTGATGGGTTGCTGAATTTAAGTTGAATGGTTCTAATTTTTCCCCATTTAGGATGATGTTGGCTGTGGGTTTGTCATACATGGCTTTGATTATGTTAAGGAATGTTCTCTCCAGTCCAATTCCCTCTAGGACTTTAAACATGAAGGCACGCTGGGTTTTGTTGAAGTCCTTTTCTGCATCAATTAAGATGACCATAAGTTTTTTTGTCTTTCAGTCCAATTATGTGCTTATGATAATTATTAATTTATTGATTTATGTATGTTGAACCATCCCTGAATCTCTGGTATGATTCCAACTTGGTCATGATGGATGATCTTTTTGATGTGGGTTTGTATGGGGTTTACAAGTATTTTGTTGAGAATTTTTGCACCTATGTTCATTAATGAAATGGGTCTACAGTTTTCTTTTTTGGTTGTATCTTTTCCTGGTTTGGGTATTAGAGTGTGACTGGCTACATAGAAAGAATTTAGGAGATTTCCCTCTGTTTCTATCCTTCTGAAGAGTTTAACTAATAATGGTTGTAAGTCCTCTTTAAATTTTTGCAGAATTCTGCTGTAAAACCATCTGGGCCTGAGCTTTTTTTTTTATATGGGAGGTTTTAAATTACATTTTCAATTTTCTCATATATTATGGGTTTTTTGTTTTGTAATTTTTTTTTGGTCTTTCCGAGACAGGGTCTCCCTGTAGCTCCCAGCTGTCCTGGAACTCACTCTGTAGACCAGGCTGGCCTTGAACTCACAAAGATCCACCTGCCTCTGCCTCCCAAGTGCTAGGATTAAAGGCGTGCACCACCATGCCCGGCTTGAACATGACTTTTATCTTTAGCACTTGACCACACTACATAGAGATGTTCTGAACATTGACTATGCAAAATAATACATACTAAAGTCTTTGGAAAGGATTATACAAAAATATAATTGGACCTTGTTTTTAATATTATTGTGGTATGATTTCAAGGATTGGAAGATTCCTTATCCTTTGGTCTTCTATGAAATCTGGGCATACTAGCAGTAAGAACCATCCTGAAGTGGCTTTGAGTTGAAACGTGGACTTGGCTATGTAGGCAATTAGCAGTTTATTTTTTATCTAGTCAACACAAGGTTGCTTACTGGTGCCTGACAATAATTTTGAAAGTAGAATATCAAAGGCTGAAGAGAATGCTCAGTAGTTAAGAGCTTGGGGTGTTCTTACAAAGTTCCTAGAGCCCACATTGTGGCTAACAACTGTCCATTAACTGAGTTCCAGGAGACCCAGTGCCCTCTTCTGGCCCCGACAGGCATTGCACACATGTGGCATACTTACAGGCATGCAGGCAGAATACTCATACACATAAAATAAAAATAATATTTTTAAAAGAAAATAGAAAATATTAATTTATTGACTGTCATTGTAACTTTACCACAGAACTAAATTGAAATGATCTATTAAAAAGCAACAATTTACTAAGGACTCAAAAAAAAATAGAATATCAAAAATAAATAGACAATCTGCTATGGTGGATGATAGTTAACAGTATTGTCAAGGAATTTCAGTGTCTTGTCTATAAAACAGATGAAAATATGACTACCTCACAGGGTGTTATGAGAAAACCTAAGAATGCATGAAAGTTTCTGAACCACAAAGATATCGGATTCTCTGTAAGTTGGTGAGATTGATGAAGGAGGCGGGAGGAAAAGAAGAGGAGGAGAGGTAAGGCAAAGAATTCAGAAAGAGAAATGGCCAAGATCTCAGGGAAATCTCCAGCTGGAAATCAGAAGCAACAGAAAGGCACAGAGATACTTGACAAATTTGAGGATGGTATAACTGTGACGTAAACCAGCTGAATAGAACCCGATCCAACTTCACCATTGCTTCTGTGCCTTGTTCAGTCACACTAGAGAGAAACCCTTCTTCCAGAAAAATGATGACCTTCACTTTGCTGTCTACCACCTTTTCTCAGGGGACAGCTAAGGCTCTTACCCAGAAAAGGCCCACAATTATCACATCACCTTCCTCCCCATCAAATATTCACTGAGTATTCTCTAAATGCCTGGCTTCTAAAGGCATTAAAGTCCTATCCTCAGCTTCTGAGAGATAGATTTTTGTCTCCAAGGCAGTTCTGGGAAAGGGTGTTGACAAGCCACATACATTTAGAAGTAGGAATTGGAAATTTTAGACTCCCCCTGTCAGTAACTGATGCCAGAGCCCTAACCATCAAAAATAATATCATTTCTAAACAAATGTAAGAGAGAAGCATGTGTCCTTTTTAAAGTAAAATTTTAAAAATTCATGTAACTGGGGGAGGGGAGGCTTATGCAGTTCATTTGTGCTTACCTAGAATGCACAAAGCCTAGGGTTTAGTCTAAGCACCATTTAAACCAACTCAAGGCACACACCCATAATCCTAACACTTGAGAAAATAAACAATAAAACAAAAAGAATAAGATCATTTTATCAGTCTCCTCACTTCCCAAGAAACCACATTCTTTGGGAAATGATCACCAGACAAAGATGGACTTGCCAAGTCTTTGTTTCTTCAGCAAAGTATGGAAAATAACCAGTCAGTGACCCATGACCTAGAGCCACTAGTTCCAAGAAATTCAGGTCAATTTACCACTCACCTAGTGGAGAAATTTTATTTGTAACTAATAAGGAGTTCTTTCCAAGAATATCTCAAAAGCTACCTACCTATACTTAACATATCGAAAATATCAAATATCATAGAGTTTAATAGTTAAAACAATTCTTTCATAACCCTGAGCCTAAGATAACTATGTTGACATGTTACTGTCTTTCTAGGTTTTCTGTTTTTAAACAGAATCAACTTCTCACATATTTATTTTTACTTCTTTAAAAGAAACTGAGCAGCATATTATGGAATGACATCTTAATAAGTATTCTTCTGTTTTACTACTTTTCACTGTAGAGCGTTCTGTAGAATGAAAGTCCACCTTCTATTTACTAGCACTGAAAGTCCACCTTCTATTTACTAGCACTGAAAGTCCACCTTCTATTTACTAGCACAGAGCATCACTACCCACCCAAAAGGACATTTAGAAAGTGGCAGGCATATGGGGGTGACCTGGAAAGTGGTTATTAACACTTAGTAATCAAGAACCAAGGACACTAAATCTGTATAACATAGTACACAATGAGAAACCATCCAAGCACAAGGAGATGACAACTCAACAAAGCTGTCTGAGACCAGCTCTGCATCGTCAGGCACTGCTCATTTCCAATTTGGGAAATGCTTTAAATAACAGTGACTATCTTTATACTAAAGCTTGATGCTGCAGCTGTGCATAGGGGCACACGCATCTTTAATCCCATCACTTGGGAGGCAGAGACAGGCAAATCTCTATGGATCAAGGTCAGCCTGGTCTACAAATCAAATTCCAGGCCAGCAGGGCTACAGGGAGAAACTGCCTCAAGGGGAGGAGGAGGAGGAGAAGGAGGAGGAGGAGGAGGAGGAGGAGGAGGAGGGGACAGCGGCAGCTTGATGCTCATTTCCAAGAGGGGTGTTATTTAATAAAAAGTTCTGCACACTTAAAACTTGTTTATCTTCTGCCAATGAAGGCATCCCTCACCTTGCTAATTAGCAATGCTACACGGTGGAATTAACCAGGCTTGAGGTCTCAGTTTTATCCAGAAAAGTCTATGAAACCTTCACCAATTCATTTAATTTCTTGGAGTCTCAAGTTCTTCACCTGTAAAATGGATCAAACACCTATTTTGCCCATTTCACAGTTATAGGGATTATATAAGGGACTATGAAAATCCATTGCTTGTATATGGGACTATTTGTTTTCCTTGCATTTTATTTATTTTGTATGTATATGCGTATACATGTGTACACATATCAGGAGTGTGGAGTTCAGGGGATAACATGAAGGAGATGGTTCTAACCTTCCACCCTGTGGGTCCAGGCAATCAAAGTCAGATATCAGGCTTGGCAACAGACACCATGATCCACTGAAACGTTTTGCTGGCTCTTAGTTAATTTTTAAAAATAGGTTTGGGGGAACCAATTTTAATAGCAATCATGATGTAATAGCTTCTGTGTTTAGCTAGAAAAGAAATGAGGCATGAGGTGAGGCAGACCCCAAACCTTGGGGAAAATAGGGATGAACAGGGCAGGATATAGCAGTCTGCCGCCTGCAGTGCTACAGAAAGCCGCGAGGACGGACGCCAGCTGCCGAACGCACATCTAGTCTAAAAAGACCCGCTGCTACTCACGTCTATGCTCTACATCTCCTCACCCCCCCCCCTTTCTAAATTCAAAATTCAGGGCTGAGTATTTAGCCCAGTGGTAGAGTGTCTAGCATGTGCAAGGCCCTGGATTCAACGCCTGGTGCCACAAAAGGAAAAAAAAAAATTACAGGTCATACCTAAAACATCTGATATCTCTAAAGAAATCACATTGTCAGGGCTGAAGAGATGGCTCGGTGGCTAAGAGCACTGGGTGCTCTTGCAGAGGCTCTGGGTTTAGTTCCCAGGACCTACATGACAACTAACAACTGACAGCCTCTTCTGCTCTCCCCAGGCATTGCGTGACACGGGTGCACTTGCATACATGCAAGCAAAACACTCAAATGCACGAAGTAAAAATAAATAAAAGAAATCACATTGTCTGGGAAAATTTTATGCATTTGCAACTTCTGTCACCACTTTCAATTACACAAAGATTCTCACCAATGAAAATTGCTCTTTTCTCAGAAATGGGCGTCTCCTAGGCGTCTGTGCCAGTGTGGACAACTGCCGATTGTTCGTAGGAGGAATCCCTAAAACCAAAAAGAGAGAAGAAATCTTATCAGAGATGAAAAAGGTTACAGAAGGAGTTGTTGACGTCATTGTCTACCCAAGCGCTGCGGATAAAACCAAAAACAGAGGCTTCGCCTTTGTGGAGTATGAAAGTCACCGTGCGGCGGCTATGGCCAGGAGGAGGCTGCTGCCGGGTGAGCCTCTCCTATGAGCATCCGTACCGAGCACTGATGCTCACATACCTGCACCTGCCTGTGCTGTGCTCCACACAGAAGGCAGGCACCATCTTGTGCCCTTTGAGTTTCTCCTGTATGCATCTTCCATTAGGCCGTAATTGAAGTTCTGTATCTCTCTTATTTTTCTTAAAGCTGATTCACTCTTCTGAAGTTTTCACAGATGTACTTTGGAAACTTACACACTCTCTACATTGGGAAAGCTTTGAGCACCAGCCATCCTATAAGGAATCCTAAATGAAGAGTCTTCTTAAATAAGTCAGTAATGGACATGGAGTCATAGAGATTAAGTCCTCCAGCCTGTTTGAAATGGGGTTTATCATCTGTTACAATATAGACATAAACCTGCAACGCATGGTCCCCAGGAAAACCAAGTGATATATTTTCATTATGAGTCCATAATATTTAATAATCTCTAAGTGAAGGGAAGAAAAATAAAAGTTCTCCTGAGACACTTTTGTTAGGTGCTTCAGCCCCATGTCTCCAGTAACCTCCAACTGCTGAATTTCATAAATGACAAGGACACTGTCTGGGTCAGGCAAACCCAGAAAACATGTTTCAAGGTCCTTGACTTTTTAGAAACTATTCACTAAAACACACACAAAGCCAGGTGCTAACATGAATTAAACTTAATGTAAGAAAATATCTAGAGTGACAAGTCAGATACATTGGAATCCAGCTATCTCATGAAAACACTATTCATCTGGGTTTATTTTGGCCTATGAAGTTTTTTGTGACTGTGTTTTTTTTTATTCTTTAACAGTGCTGTTGATTGAACAGAATCTTGAGGAATCTAGATTAGCAGTCTATTGCTCAGCTATGTCCCTAGCCCTGCATACATTCTTTTTTTAAAATTAGCATACAAGGTATTAAATATCTTTATGGCATTTTAAAACAAAATGTATTTTAGTAGACTCTCCTTCCCCCTCATCTCTCGCATTTTTCTACCTCCACTGACTCTCCTTGTTACCTCCCTGCACCAGTTTCTTTTCTACTTTCAGGTCATGTGTGTCCTTTTACCCTACCCACCTTCCTCAGAACCCCCTTTTAAACTCTCTTGGTCTCCTTTCTAGTTTTTCAGGCTTTACCCTCATTTACACCCATTCATATACAAATACATAGTCCTTTAGTCCTTCAGAATCATGTATTTATTTCCTAATAATAATTCTCCTTTCTATCAGGACAGTACCAGTGTACTAAATATCACTACACTCATTTTCATCTCCTTTATTTATAGTGCTCTGTCCTTTACCACAGCTCAGTCAACAGGTGAGATCTAAGAGCTTTATTAATTTATGTGTAAAGATCTATGAATTTAGAGTCCACTTTTATATAATATCCATTTAGCAAAATAGTAGTAGTAGGCTAACCCCTAGTCCCTGGGGATCCTCTACCATGGGTTCTTAGCCAGATTTGCAGTTCCAGGCCAGACATGTAGAATTGGCCTTAAATCCAATCAGAAAATAGTTGGTAACCCCCATAACATCCATGCCACTATTGTACCAATAGGTTTACTCTTCCAGTCCAGTCACCAACTCAGTTCACAAGGTTCGTGCTTGGATAAGACTGTCGAATTTTTTAAAGCAAGTTGTCTTCTTATAGTCTTGAGTGTATTAAATATTTTGGTTGTTAGCTCCCTTATTAGATATATGTTTTGCAAATATTTCCCATCTTTATGTTGTCTCTTCCATCTTGTTTCTTTTGCCATGCAGAACTTTTCAGTTTGATGTAATTACCTTTGTCTCTTTTTACTTTGTTATCTATATGCCTTTTGAAATCATCCAAAGAGAAATTATTATCTAGGTCAACACGAAGAAACTTCTACTCTATATTTTCAACTCATAGCTTTATAGTCTCCAGTCTTATATTTAACTCTTCCATCTAATTGAGTTAGCACATTTATATGGTTTGAAATAAAGGTATAATTTCTACATATGCATAGAATGTTTATCCTATACCACTTTTTAAATTGTGTTGTATAGCACAGGCTGGCTACAAACTTGAGATCCTCCTGCCTCTTCCTTATGAGAGCTGGACTTATGAACACATACCAACATGTCTGGTGTTCCCAGAACCATTCATTAAAGAAATATTCTTTTCTGCATGATGGCTTTTTGCATTGTGATCATGACTATCTTTCAAGGAATAAGATGAGGCATGCCTCCCTTGTGTAGTAATTAACCCAATAAATCCTTACAAATATTGAGAATTCCTGATTTTGTTCTGTTGAGGTTTATGTTGCCTAAAGATTATAACTTATTTCCAAATAATGATTTTTTTTAAACCCAAGTTGCCAAAATTTGGAACTTGAGTTGATTCTCCTTCTCATTTCACCACTTCACCAGGGATCTGGACCTCCCGGGGTATGGAGTTGAGTGGCAAAAATGGAAGGGGACAAGTAATGAAGAGCAATAGCTCTGTGCAAGTGACCCCTCTAAAGTTCATTTTCTCTTCTCTGAAACTGGGAGTTTCACTCCCTGCTCTGCTTCCACAAGTTTATTGTAAGAAAGAACTGAAAACTGAGATGGTGCATGGGAAACACATAGGGGAGTGACAAGCATCCAAGAAGTTCCATTACAGAAGTACACAAGCAGGAGTAGCCTTGGAAAACAGCTACTCTTGTAAGAGGGGCTATATTTCTTATTTTTTTCCATTGGTCTTCATTGAATTAGGATTTTTAAATATTTTCCTTCTAAACTCCCAAGCTGTCCTTGTGAGGACAGAGGATATAGAAGAAGCACAGTTGAACTGAGCTTTGGATCAAGTAGAGGGACAGAAATCAAACATATAATGCCTGGCCCCACCCACTCTTGCTCAAGTATCATTTTGTGTACATCTTGGTGGTGGTGCCTGGCTAATATAACAGCACATCTCACTGACAGTGGATGTTGTCCTACTGACCTCTTAGTGGGTGGAGTCAGACTCTGTGTCTGAGCCCTAAGTGTAGCCTTTGTCATTTTCCACTTTGACTATCTCACCTTAAACAGCTACCTTCCCCTTGTGAAAACTGTGCTAAGAGCCAAACATGCATGCTGTTTCCTCATTTTCCATTTCAAACCACATCCTAATTCTCTTTATACTCAATCATTATAATAAGCCACTACTCACACAGGACTCTCTTCTCTCCAACTCATATTTATTTGAATGTCTTAAAATCAATAATAACCTCTTAGTGATCTTAGTCTCTCAAGACTTCAAGGGGTCAGTTCAATTTAAAATACCAGAAGCTATCCTGATTCCTAAATAATTAATCATTGTTGTGATCCTTGTCAACAGGAAGAATTCAGTTGTGGGGACATCCTATTGCAGTGGACTGGGCAGAGCCAGAAGTAGAAGTTGATGAAGACACAATGTCTTCAGTGAAAATTCTGTATGTAAGGAATCTTATGCTGTCTACCTCTGAAGAGATGATTGAAAAGGAATTCAACAATATTAAACCAGGTACAATATACATATGAGACTCCTTTTTCAAAGTGTACTTTAAAAGTCCTTCTGTTTGAGGTCATTTCCCATAGCCTTAAAGAGAATAGCATTTATTTAGCTTCTTCTCATAGTTGATTGCAGATTATCTATGATATTTCCTCATCTTTGAATTAGAAAATGGTGACATATTGTTCCATACCATTTAGGAATATTATGATTTACATTCATGTGCATAGTTATTTAGTGAAAATACATTTCCTTCTCTAAAGTTTGTAATTTCTTTTTTGCCTTATTAGTTCCTCTGTCCTTGGACACTCAGTCCATGGGCCTGGGGACAAAAAATGCCAAGTAAATATATACTGTATTAGTGGATACATGACTCTACTAAGGCGGGGTTTCCAAACCTCATCACTACTGATGTTTTGGAATAAATCATATTTGGTGGTAGGGACCTATACAGTAGATTTCAGAGTATTCAGTAACATTCAAAGCCCAGATCCACCTCCTGCAGATAACAACCAAAAGTATCTCTATACATTTCCACATATACCCTAGGTATGGGCAGAACTTCCACAAATTGAGACCCAACAGTCTAAATGGAATATACTTGTGAGTTTAGACATAGAATAGGGAGTCTAGACATAGAATAGCTAGTCATAGGTATGTCCTTGGTAAAGAAGGGAAAGGAGTAGAAGGCCAACGCAAAGGGATCATTAGGTGCTATTCACTTGACCTACACTTTGCAGTTTCAATGCCGACCCACCATTACAGCCTCTCCTTCCCTCTCTTTTCAGTACAAAAGATACAATACTAACACCTGTAAAAGCAGTTCACAAAACAGCATCCAATGGAGCAAGAGCCCAAAACAGTTCAGAGCATCAATTTTACAAACTTAGGGGATGTTACTAAGAAATAGCCACCATGGTCAAATCAGTCTGTAAACACCAGATTTTCCAAACTAACACACATTTTGTTATTGTGGGCTTTAAATTGTTACTTTTCCAGCATGCTTTGAAAGTCCTTAAGATACAGAATACCCATACCCAACTTCCCAAGTTTTGGAACTTGGACAAGAACATGTTGTAGGATTAGCATGTGTAGAGACATACTAAACAGCAGCACTCTGTGTTTATTCCAGTAACATCTTCCCATGACTCAGAATTTCTCAGGCTTCTTGAAAGTCCTATATGAGAGTGACAAGGGTGGGCTGTGTCATGTTAAGCCTCCTGACAATATTCATACTCTCAGGTTTTCTGATTCCAAGTCTAGGTGGAAACAGGTATAACAGGATGATGAGCTTATGATTCACTCTACAGATAATTGATAATGATTACCATTTTTCTCCTTTTAAATATTTCTCAAATATTTATCTTCCTTCTGCCTCAGGAACTCTGATTTCCCTGGCATTTAGGGTTATCATGTGGCTACATACCAACAATTGTGAATCCATGGCTAATACATAAATTATAATGTATGGCTTCTCCGTGTACTAGGAATTAGAAAAGTTGTGTTCACATCTCCTCATTGATTCATCACAATGACTTTATAATACAGGATTCTTTGCTACTTCTATTATTTTCTAGATAAGAAAACCAGAGCCTAGAGTAGTTAAATAGTCACACAATTAGCAGCTGGCAGAGCCCATATTTAACAACTCTGTGATACCATGCCCCTCCTCATTCCATTCACTCATCCAGTCATGCAACTGTCATTCTTTCAGTAGCTCAATGGACCAGGCATTGTGGGAGGAATTTACAGACATGAGCTGTATGTGGAAGTAATTTAAGATATTAAGCAGCTAAATCATCCTACTCTTGGAATGCAGAGAAAAGTCATGTTTGAGAGGAATTATACATAGGCCAAGGGCTGAAAGTTAATGGAGTCATAGGCATAGCCACTGCTCTGTGTGTGTGTGTGTGTGTGTGTGTGTGTGTGTGTGTGTGTGTATCACCCATTTTGGATTCTGTTTTGCTTTCTCAGAGTTAACAATACTTATTTTTTCACCTAATTAAAATAATACATTTCTTTTGAAAGGGAGTTAGAATGAGAAACTGCAAAAAGACTGCTTCCTTTTACATAGTTATCAGCTTTTCCAGTCTGCATATTTAAGAGAAATATGTCCAGGCCCTAGTACCGTAGAAACTGTGAAAATAATCAATGCTACTTTGTACATTCTTGCCTCTGTCTTTCTGTCTCTATCTCTCTGTGACCCTCTGTCATCCCCCCCACCCCACATTACCTCTTTTCCTCTAGTGCTTAGAATATGTCCAGCGATTCTAGGGTACTTCCTGGGTCAGTGACACAACCCTCAGGGATCTGCAATAATGTGTGGGTTATCCTGTTGCACATTCTGCAAAAGAATGAACAGCTAGCTGAAGACATCTGTCGTATGGAAAGGAGAAATTTAAAGCTATGAATTTCTTTCCCAGTAAAAGGATGTAGTTTATCAAGGCTAGAATATATGCTATTTATGAATAGCAGAAAACAACATTAAATTTTTTTTTTGGTTGGGGCTGGAGAGATGGTTCAGTGGCTAAGAGCACTGGCCACGCTCTTCCAGAGGACCAAGGTTTTATTTCCAGCAGCCACATGACAGCTAACACTGTCTACAACTCTAGTTCTGGGGGATCCATCACCCTTTTCTGGCTGCCATAGGCATTGCATGGCACAGGTACACCTATCTACGTGAAAGCAATACACACGTGCACATAAATAAAAATAATAAATAAAATACTTTTTAAAGTTTTGGGGGTTTGGCAGAAACTATATGTGACCAGCAAATCTTACCATATAAAATATCATTTAAATACTGATTGGTCTTGGAAAATCAATACTCTGGAAAACAGATACAATCACACCAGAAACCCAGGCCAGCAATATTCTAATCCCATGTAGTCCAAGGAAATAGGCTGTTGTAGGCCTAAAGTACTCATTCCATGAAATCTGATCCCCTAGAATAGTTTAGCAGTATAGGAATTATCAAGAATCATCCAGAGGGCTGGTTAAAACACAAATTGCTTGTTCCATCTGAGTGAGTCCACAAATTTGCATTTCTTTTTTTTTCATTTGTATTTTTTAAAATTTTTTATTACTTCTTTATTTTTTTCATTTTTTAACAATAAGTAATAATTTATGAGTACAAGCATCCTTCATGTAAAACCAATTTGTAAGCAGTTGTTCCCAAACCCACACAGCACAAGGGTCCCACCATCCAGCTGGGGGGGACTTGTATGTTCAATAAAATTGATCAAATAAGTGTCCAGACTATATTGCTGTAGTTTCAACATTCACCCCAATCACAGCGCTTATATTCTACCATGCCCCCTCTTCCGCAGATTGTTCCCTAGGCTTAGAAAAGGGGCACAGGTGGACGAGAAGCAAAACATTCTACTTTCTCGGGAGCTGTTGTTTTGGACCCTGGTCAGTTCTGGCTGTTTCCTTTCATGGGCTGACAGTTTGTCCAGGAATAACCTTTCAGTCCCACTAATGAAGCACAAGCAATTAGATATACAGGTATTTAAACAGTACTGATTGTTATGGTAGGTTACTTTGGTATAGACACAGATGTTTGGATGGTATGTTAATCCATGAATTACGTTTTTTTCTGTAAAATGTGATGGGGTCTTACTATGGCTTATAACATCTCCTAACCACTAGAGGATGTAAGCTTGTGGCATCAAGCCATGGGTTATTCCTCCAAGGAGAGAGATAATAGCAAATTAGATTTGGGATGTACAGGCATATGGCTGCCACTGCTGCACAGTATTTCCAGGTAGGTGAGGTGTAGCTGGTGCTGACGGAGGAGTCTTGCTCGACTCAAGGAGACCTATATTTGCTTTATTGGTTTAGTGGCCTTTGATAACACTCTCTGGTATTTGCATTTCTTAAGCCCTCAAGTGAAGTTGATGCTATTGGGTAGACAAATATACTTTGAGTCTATTTCTTCCACTTGGCTGTGTTAGAATTTCAGAGAATCTGTTTCTTCCTTGCTGATGGGTAATGCTGAGCCTGTGAATAGTGATTATGGATAATTATTGCTAGCATTCCAGGTTCTTATCCTGTACCAAATGATAATAAGTCAATAAGCAAACTTCTATGCAATAAAGAAGGAATATACTAAAGTAAGCCTTGTGGTCAATGCTATTCCAGAGAAATATAGTCTAAAACACATAACCCTGAGCATGCCTCTTCTTGTCCATCTCAAAACTAAGGATTGGGCCTGGTTAATATTAGGACTTAGAGAAACCCAGCTTATATTACAGGAATGCCTACTTTCTAATTAACTTTATGTAGCCAAATTTTGACATGGTCTCCTTAGCAGATGCATCTAGATTTTCTCACTCAAAAATTCACAGTGATTTCAGTATCTCTAAGAAAAATTTCAAACATCCAAACCCACTCCCATATACATAACCAGTGTCAGTGATAGATATACATGTGAACTTACCAATAGGACTCCCTACTTTCATTTGTACTTTCTGAGAAGCTGGCCTTTGTATGGGAGCTTTTGACTAGTGGAGTAGACTGAAGTGGAAAGTGGAAAGTGGAAAGTGGAGTAGACTGAAGTGGAAAGTGGAAAGTGGAAAGTGGAATGACTCTACTTCTCAGTTAACACAAGCCTGGGAGTACAGCCACAGTCATCACTCCCCCCAACACGAAAGAGAAAGAAGACAGTTCAGTTAATTATGTATTCCATGCTTCATGGGCTCACATGGCTTTATTTAATTTTCTTAGTCTAGCCAGACAATTTTGCTCTATGTAATTATTGTCATAAGAAGTCAAAGGTTGAATTCACCTATATAAATATTATAGATTATCCTTAGATTACAGGTCTACCATTGTTCCAAAGGAAAGTAATACATATCATTAACCATATGGTACAATGATCCTTGAATCTAAAAAGCTTACTCAAATATGATAGGGAAAGGGTTTTCTTTACTTCCTATTCTTCTCAGGTATAGTGATGAGTCCCACATTGTCTCTTTGAACTATGGCTAAGTAAAGAAAACATGGTCTCTCAAAAGACACTCAGGTAAGTGTAAGCTAAAAGGTAGCAGGCATCCTCAAGGGATGCTTAAGCAAGTTTCTGATTAACTCAACCAAGGAAAAAAGTTTAATTTGAAAATTTAGAAAGCAACAATATGCTTAAGCATTAAGCATCTAGTACAATGATACTATACTTTTAATTTTTTTAACATGTTACCATTAACATGTTAGCAGTTCTGCATTCAAAAAAAAGATAGGTTTCTTTGTGGATTTTTCACACAATAAAGTAAATTTGGCTAGCCTTAATAAAAAAATGTTGGGCTAGAAAGATGGCTCAGTGGTAAGAGCACTGGATGTTCTTGCAGAAGACTCGGGTTTGAAACTCAGCACCCACCCACATGGTGGCTAACAACCATATGTAACTCCAGTTCCAGTGGATCTGATGCCCTCTTCTGTCCTCTGCAGGCATTGCATGACATGGGTGCATTTACATACATGCATGATGTGGGTGCATTTACATTCATGCAGGCAATACACTCATACACATAAAATAAATAAATCAAGTAAGACTTTTAAAATGTTAACTAAAGCTTATCATTTTGTAGGCCAGAAAGATGGATTAGCAGTTAAGAACACATGCTGCCCTTGCAAATCACCCAAGTTCAGTTCCCAGCACCCCTAGCAAGCAGCTCACAAACCACCTGTACCTCCAGCTCCAGGGAATCCAGTGCCTCCTTCTGGCTGCCAGGGATAATTTCATTTGTGTGCACATAACCATGCACAGACACACATGCATAGACATAATGATAAAGAAAATAAATCTTTAAAGTATTTCATCTCTCCAACACTTCAGTCCATTTTTGAAGTAATCATTACAAGCTGTTTTCTCCCCTCTTTCCAGGTATCTCTATATAGGTGCCCTTGTATTTGTATTATATAAGGGTCTTTTTTATTTTTTTAAATATATTAATGTTTATCTTTTTTTCTTCTATTACTTCTTTATTTTTTCTTTTTTAACAATAAGTAAGAATTTATGAGTACAAGCATCCTTCATGTAAAACCAATTTGCAGGGGCTGGAGAGATGGCCTAGCGGTTAAGAGCACCGACCGCTCTTTCAGAGGACCCGGGTTCGATCCCCAGCACCCACATGGCGGCCGAGAGCCGTCTGAAGCTCCAATTCCAGGAGAACTCCAGCTCCAGGGGAATCCGAGACCCTCTTCTGACCTCCGCGGCATTGCACGACACGGGTGCACAGACCTGCATGCAGACAGTACATTTTTCATTACACAATACAGAAATAATAAAAAAAAAAATTTAAAAAAACCAATTTGTAAGCAGTTGTGCCCAAACCCACACAGCACAAGGGTCCCACCATCCAGCTGGGGGGAGGGCTTGTATGTACAAAAAATGATCAAATAGTGTCCAGCTATATTGCTGTAGTTTCAACATTCACCCCAATCACAGCCCTTACATTCTACCATGCCCCCTCTTCCCAGATGTTCCCTAGGCTTAGAAAAGGGGCACAGGTGGAGAGAAGCAAAACATTCTACTTTCTCTGGAGCTGTGTTTTGGACTTTGGTCAATTCTGGCTGTTTCCTTTCATGGGCTGACAGTTTGTCCAGGAATAACCTTTCAATCCTCTAATAAAGCACCAAGCAATTAGATATATAGGTATTTAAACAGTACTAATTGTTATGGTAGGTTACTTTGGTATAGACACAGATGTTTGGATGGAGTGTTAATCCATGAATTATGTTTTTTCTGTAAAATATGACGGGGTCTTACTGTGGCTTATAACATCTAACCACTAGAGAGATGTAAGCTTGTTGTGCATCAGCCTGGGTTATTCTCCAAGGAGAGAGTAATAGCCAAATTAGATTTGGGATAACAGGCATATGGCTGCCATGTGCACAGTATTTCCAGGCAGGTGAGGTGTAGCTGGTGCTGAGGAGGACTTGCTTGACTCAAGGAGACCTATATTTGCTTTATTGGTTAGTGGCCTTGTAAACACTCTTCCGGTATTCCAGAGACCAACTTACACTTGCAAGTGTGGTTCTCAATACATCTTTCCCATGCTTACCTCAGGTCTTGACAGCAGGGCCTTATGGCCTCTCTTCTTGCAGGTATCACAGTTTACAGGCAAGAAGCCTTTCCCTTTTTTGGGGGGGGGGGAGCTTGGATCCCCTGGCCAACATATCCTTGGTAGAATAAATCCATTGCTGATATCAGTGCTCTCCTGTATTAATATAATTTGCTTAAATGCACAGCTTAAGGAGACTTTGCTATTATTATATTTGGTTCTGAATAGAGAATAATCCTTTTCACGTTCCTATGTCTATTAGTCAATTAAAGAAGGCAGTTTTACCAGTTTTATAAGAGATTACCTCTATGACAGTTGGCTCCAATTACAGTTAGGGAATGACCTCATCATTCATCATATTCCTCCTTGTTCTCATGAAGGGGAGGTAAGAAAGTCTCATTATTTAAAACTTTGCAGCACCTAGAAGGTAAGTTTCGTTAGGACTCATAAATAGTTGTTACAAGTAGGATCCACCGAGGGTTTGATGCGCTAGCAGTCTGAGGCTTTTCTTCCTTTCAATGTTCAGATGGGCCAACCTTTCTGCTGGCACTTTCTGATATATCCTACCAATGCAAAGCTGTATCTTTTCTTTCTCAGCCATTAAGTGGTGACATTTTGACCTGTCGGAACATACAAATCTTTTCCCATAGTTTTAAGATTTAAATTGCAAAGTTTTTGACAAAAAGGTTTCATATATATATATCTGTATCCCCCCTTTTTATTTTAGGTTTTTATTTTTTGACCCATGAGTCTCAAAAAGGCAGTTGTAGTACACATACCTATAGGCGGGAATCAAGGTGCAGATTTCATCAAATTCACCCAAGCTGTTTTGGGTGACTGTATGTCGTTAACTTGGGAAGCAAACTTAATTCCTTAAGTTAAATCATCCTACAGGTAAAAGAGAATGCTACAAGATGATACTGTACAACAGAAAAATTATAGAGAACATTTGTATGTACCAATCCCAAAGTTATTCTTATACCGATTTTAAGTAAAACAAATGTGGACAACAACAATTTATATTTCCAATTAGCTCAGATGCATTACCGTTTTTATCAAAACCTTAAACCAATGTTGTTTAATATACACATATTTACTTTTACTAAGTCCTAAAACACCATGTAACCTATAGACAGAGTCTGGGAAAAATTGGATACTTGTTAAACTCACATCAATTAAATATACATTAATCGAATATAGGGTATTTTTTAATACTTTGACTTGTTTTCATTTTATGTATGTGAGTGCTTTGCCTGCATGTATGTAAGGTCATGCAATGCCTGCAGCGGCCAGAAGAGGGCTTTGAAGCTCCTGAAACAGAGGATTGTTAGCTATGATGGGGGTGCTGGGAATTGAACCCAGATCCTCTAGAAGAGCAGCCAGTGCTCTTAACTGCTGAACCATCTCTCCAGTCCTATAAATGGGAATTTTTAAGACATAAATACTCATGCTTTATTATATTGTAATTTTTACAAACAGTGGATTTTGGATGCCTCTCTGTAAGTATATATAACTCTGCTCTCTTTAAAGACTCAATGGAATTTGTATAACTGTATCAAATTTAATGATTCCTATGAAAATGAGTATGAAGTAAATTTTTTTTTGCTATTTCTACACTGGTATAATTTGTATCCTAGTATGTAATACTTGAGCATATGCCTAAAACCTTCTGTATAAAGAAACAATTAGAAATAGTAGCCATCACCTGGTATGGTGGTGCACATCTTTAATCCCAGCACCAGAGAGGCAGAAGCAGACAGAGCTCTGTGAGTTCAAGGCCAGCATGGTCTACATAGTGAGTTCCAAGCCAGCTGGGGTTTCAGGGAGACTCTGCCTCAATAAGTCCAAAAATCAAAAAAAGGAAAGAAATAGTAGGTAATAGTAGGTAATAGTAGGTATCTATATTTTTCCAATGTTTACTACATATGGCAATATGGCAGAATATGATATCAAATTTCACGTGTTCTTTTAGAAGTATTTTTTTTACTCAAGAGTATTAAATAAGAATATAATATATCTTATTCTAGCTGTGTGCTTTGTGGACTATAAATCTCACCTTGTCAGCCAGAGCATCCTGATATTTATGTAAAAATAAACGAAGTAAAAAATTAAACAAAATGTTAAAGACCTCATTGCTAATGTTCCCCTAAAGTTAAGATTCTTTTATAGTAAAACACATAGAGTATTTTCAGGGATGGTAAGCATAAAATTTTGAAAAAGTAGTTGGTTTGTTTTTTACCTTGGTCTTCCATAGTTTCCTGACAGAGACTGCATTCAAACTACAACATTATCACTTATTAGCATTTGACCTTGAGAAAGGCCTTTGAACACCATCCTTTATGTCATCTGGCAAATAAAGAAAGCAACTGAATCATACAGGGTATGTCACATGTACCATATTGATTCTCTCTGATGTTGACCATCCACTATGCCTAGAATTTCTGTCTCTTCATGGCAGAAATGAAAGGAATGCTGTATCATTCTGTTTATACCCCAAATATCTTATAATCTAGGAATTATGAAGCACTAATCCATAACTATAATAAATCAGGCAATAGTCTTTATTGGAAGCAAAAGTTTCTGTTAAATATACAGAATTTTAAACCTGGACATATGAAAGAGTCTCACAGGATGCTCATCCAGTTGGAAGCTAACCACTCCATTGTCAGTGCTGACTCCACTTTGTTAATGGTGCTGCTGGCATTTTGTCCTCAGGTGCTGTGGAAAGAGTAAAGAAGATCCGAGACTATGCTTTTGTGCATTTCAGTAACCGAGAAGATGCAGTTGAGGCCATGAAAGCTTTAAATGGAAAGGTAATGTAGAAGGAAAAATTATAACAGTCCATTTACATATATGAACTCACAGTGCTTGTGGCAGCACACACAAGACTTATACAAGCCCAACCAGATGAAACCCAGCACGGATAGTGGAAGTGAGCAAGAAGCCCTACCCTAGCTAAGGAACTAGTGTTGGAAGAGAGAAACTCAGTTTTCTTTAATGATGGGATACCTGGTGGGTTGACTGGGGTTCAAGGGTTAGGCCATACCAAGAGCATTTGGGGGACATGTTAGACTCCTCGATAGCCCTTTAAAAAATAATAGAGGACATGAAGTGAGAGGTAGAGAGGTGGAGTTGGACCTCGAGGAGATGAAGAAGGGGTTCTGAAGTTGATCCAAATGCATTACATCAATTCTCAAAGAATTGATAACAAGTATTATTTTAAAAATATGTTCAGTTGCTATCTAAACTTGTTATGGACACACTTCTCCAAAGAGCAATCCTTGAGTGCATCTTACCCATCTTCCACATCTCTTGCATGGCTGCTGCAAGCCTTTAAAGGTATACAAAAGAGAAATGATAGAAAAGGAATTAGACAACAGAGAGGCAGCTAATATGCCAACCCTGAACTTGAGCTTTTCCTAACTTGGACAACTTACTAGTCTTCAATTTCCTTAGGAAGAAGCAATTAAAATATTTCAAAGTGTTTTCCTATTTGTTTCAAAGATTTCCTATTTGTGGTTACTACACTGTGTAAGGACAACTGGTCAGAAAAAATATATTAAAAAAACTGTCATTCTTTCCTTGGAGTTTGATCTTCCAAGCATGGAGGCAATGCAAGAAATGGCTCAGCAGTTAGGAGCACTGGCTGCTGCTGCAGAGGACCTGGGTTCCATTCACAGCATCCACATGGCACCAAACAACCATCCGTAACTCCAATTCCAGGGGGATCCAATGCCTTCCCCTGACCTCTCTGGGCACTGCATGACATAGGTACACTTACACACATGCAGACAGTACACTCATACATATTAAATAAAATAATGAATAAAAAGTTTTTTTAAATCTGGGATTCAATACTAATCATCACAAAGATGCTTGTCAAAGAGCTGAAAGTCCAGAGGAATAACACGCCTATCCACATGAAGCACATAAGTGTCATTAGAAGGGACTTCAGTGGAAGAAGTGAGTCACCATCAATTGGAAAATCTTCACAGATTAGAGAAGATAATATGCAAAAGAAGCTATGGAACTTAGGTAGACTTTCAAAAGGCGAATTAATTTATGTTTCACTGACTGTGTCTATATTATAACTTCATAACTAATATACCAAATGACAGTGACCAATATGCTATTTTTAAACCTATTGGTGTCATGATACTTAATAACAAAACAACTCAGAGAATATCCAACTGATATATAAGCATGAACTTAAAAGAAAAATTATGGAGAATTGAAAGTCAGTAAATATACAGCAGCCCATACAAGTGTTATACGATACTGAGTTGTTGGAATATCTTCTAAAATTGCCTTTTCCTTGCTCTCTATAACAGGTGCTAGATGGATCTCCGATTGAAGTGACCTTAGCCAAACCAGTGGACAAGGACAGTTATGTTAGGTATACACGGGGTACAGGTGGAAGGAACACCATGCTGCAAGGAGAGTACACCTATTCTTTGGGCCATGTTTATGACCCTACCACTGCCTACCTTGGAGCTCCTGTCTTCTATACCCCCCAAGCCTATGCAGCGATTCCAAGTCTTCATTTCCCAACCAACAAAGGGCATCTCAGCAACAGGGCCCTTATCCGAGCTCCTTCTGTCAGAGGTAATACCAGCCAGCTCTGTTCTTACAGTGATCCCAAGATTTCAAATGTAGTAGGCAAAATGGATGTGTTTTCTGGGAGAAAAGCACTAGAAAATTATTTGTTAAAAATCACATATTATATCAATATTTCTCATCTTATAGGAATCTGTTTTTTCACATTACAACTGGTTATTGAAAATGTTTGGTCATGGTGAGCCTTGTGCACAAATTTGATTTTTTCGTGGACCCATGCAATTTCACAAGCTACAACCTAGCCCCAAAACTTGCTTCTTTCTCATGATTAGACCACCATCTTGCCTTTATATGTGATTGATTACAGAACTTTCAAGGAAAAGTAATATGGTCTGATGGAAACTATCTCAAATAGCAAAAACATTTTAGGCACGTATGCACTGGATGGTGACTTGATGGAGGTATCATCTTTATATGGAAACTACAAATTATCATTATTATGGTCCAACAGATAGACAAGAATTCTCTTCTGAATTCTCCCTCCAATATGCAAATTAAGCCTTTTGTTTTTGTTGTTGTTATTCTTGTTTGTTTGTTTGTTTGTTTGTTTGATGCAGGGAACAACCTTGAACTCACAGCTTCCTGTCTCTGTCTCCTGAGTACTGAGACTACAGGTTTGTACATGTCTGCCTATGTGTGATACCTTTGAAAAATCGCAATATTAAGAAAATCAACCCATGGGTGTGGTGGCACACCCCTTTAATCCCAGCACTTAGGAGGCAGAGGCAGGTGGATCTCTGTGAGTTCCAGGCCAGCTGGGGCTACAGGGAGACCTTGTCTCAAAATACCAATAAATAAATACATAAACAAATAAACAAATAAATAAATAAATAAATAAATAAAAAGAAAAAAAAGAAAAGAAAAAGAAAATCAACATTTCTTTAGTATATGGGAAACTAAATAAATTCCATGTAGGAAAATGAATCAATCTGACTGAAAGATAACAAATATTTCAGACCTGAATTCTACACAGATCCTCAGTTTGAGCCCTGTTCTGAGCTCAGTAAGTATAAACAATATAGATTTTACTTCTAAGAAATTAGTTTGTCTCTGCCTTGTATCTTTCGGTGTGATTGTTCTCAATGTGGGGAAAGTCATCAGGAGCCCAATCCTGCTTTTCCCTTCTGTCAGCCATCGGGGCAATATCAACAAACGATGAATTTAAATACTCTTGAGTTTGACTTAGAAGCAAAGAGGCACATCCAGATTACCATGGAAGCAGTTACATGTGTTTTAGTATTTTTCAGGAAAACTGAATTGAGCATCTTAGGACCTTTTCAACAGCCTTAAATGTTCTATAGGTCATCATAGTATAATCGCCCCCCAAAAATTTGCAACATAAAAGAAATTATCAAGATTTTATTCAAAATATCTTCTATAGTTGATACTTTATTATATGTTGGTGAAACATGATGCATCTATATATAACGCATCATTAACTAATCTATATTGTTATATAAAGTTATCAACCAGTTGTGATGTAGAAAAAGCAAACTCCATTCCAAGGGAAAGTAATACACAACATTAACAAAAAAAGTAATCAATAAATAATATTCATAGATGAAGAGTAATCTATTTAATGGTTTATCCCTTTGTACCATCAATAGGAAATCAAAGCAATAATATAGTAAAACAAGAATCAAAGGGAATCTATGTATGAAACTCAATGGAAATAAATTTAATGGTTTATCCCTTCGTACCATCAATAGATAATCAAAGCAATAATATTGTAAAACAAGAATCAAAGGGAATCTATGTATGAAACTCAATGCAAATATAAGCCTCACATTGACAGACCATAGGAGAGAAGATGGAGACCTTTAAAATGATGCTTTCTCAATGTTTTTCCAATCAGTCTCTGTGAGATAGGATCATTGACTTCATTTCTGACTTGGTAACAGAAACAGAGACATTCACAGTAACAATCTAAGACTGAGTTCAAGTGGTTGTATTTTGTTGGGACATTTTAATAAGCATATATTTTAATAAGCATAAAATGTTAACAGAATGTTCATTGAAGATAGAAATTGAGACTTTTCTCTCTGACCAAAAATTTTAATTGATTTTATACTTATCAATAGCCTTGAAAATATTGCTTTCTCCCAACAGTAGCTTTTTAGAAAGAGAGAGAGAGAGAGAGACAGAGAGAGAGAGAGAGAGAGAAGAGAGAGAGAGACACTATGGTGAGCCTTAGCTTATGTTGAGTTTCATTACATTAGACTCCAAGAGTTTTCTGTCCATCCTTGGGGCAGTAATCAATGTGACTTGGGCTAACTTTTCCATTACAGTAAGATTCAGGGTGATTTTCTGGTGGTTTGATTCAGTTTAATGCCTTCTTACATTCCTAGAAATTTACATGAATGTACCTGTAGGGGCTGCGGGAGTGAGAGGACTGGGCGGCCGTGGATATTTGGCATATACAGGCCTGGGTCGAGGATACCAGGTCAAAGGAGACAAGAGAGAAGACAAACTGTATGACATTTTACCTGGGATGGAACTCACCCCAATGAATCCTGTCACTTTAAAACCCCAAGGAATTAAACTTGCTCCCCAGGTAGGTAATATCATTCTAGAGATATTTTAAGTTGGACCAGTGAACACCAGTCAAATGGCTTGAGTTGATCCTTACTGGGACTGATATTATATTTCTTTTAATAGATAAAGTGGTGACAAGCACAATGCGCTCCAGGGAGCTGCAGAGACAGAGTGCCACCATGGCTCCTTATTATCAGCTCCTTCATTTTGCTTAATCATAAGCCTCTCAGATCCAAAGAACTTAAGAGCTATTAAGAATCATCCATCAGAATCTTAAATAAAAATCAAATGAAGTAGACCCTTTCAGAATAAACGATTGTTCAGCTAGCAAAGCACATTCATGGCATAGAAGCTTAGGCAGACTGTTTGGAACATCTTTTCTTACAAACTGAATTTAAGATAAAGTTCCACTGTGATCTCTAATTAAACTTTTCCTTTTCAATTTTAATTTTATGTGTATGAGTGCATTGCATGCATGTGTGTAAGTGTACCCATGACCTGCAATGTCCACAGAGGTCAGAAGATGACATCAATCAGATCCCTCCCACCCCCCAGGAACTGGAGTTACAGAAGGCTGTGGCCACAATGTGGGTGCTGGGAATTGAACTTGGGTCTTCTCCATGAGCAGTCAGTGCTCTCACCAGCTGCACCGCTTCTCCAGCCCCTGAGATCTAGGTAAACTTTCACTGTGAAGTGCCATCAGTCACATCAAGCCTCCTACAATGCTCATGATTGGGCAATGGCATGACAGGACTCTTTATTGCTTTCATTGATCAGTTCTAAGTTGCTGGTTTATGAGTCTGACTGTGGTACATATTAGTAGAACCTAAAATTATAAAGGTTTCTCCATTAGGGAAAATAAATACTCCTTCTGAAAACTAAAATGAAGCAGACTCCATCCTTGTGAACCAGTAGGTTGACTTCTAAGTGCTCAGGCTTGCTGCTTCCTCCAAGGCCACTTTGGCTGAATAGCTGGAGTTACCGTCTGTAAACTAAGAAGAGAACTTTCCTGCCCTCCGGAAAAAGTTGTACTTCCAAATTAGAAAAAAAAAAGTCTTTAGAGTTTCAACAAAGGTACAAGAATGGTGTCTAAAAGCTTGATGTGAGAATTTGAATGGGAGGGTGGTTATTAATGCTTTTCTTTTACATGTATCTAAGTAATGTTTCTGAAAACTCTAAGCAATCAGAAGAAAATTAAATAAAGACAAAAACATGAATCACAGTGGTAAACAGCAACCTTTTATTTAAAATTCATACTTATTGGGCTTCTCTAGTGCACAATGTATTATGCTAGACCCAGAGATGTAAAAGTGAGTATAACAAAATCCTGGTCATCAGTACTCCTTTGGCAACTCAGTAGGATACTGGCAGGTAAACAAGTAATTACAATGAAATCAGGTAAGTCCATGATATAGCCTCTCAGAACATGAAATAGCTAATCATGTATATCCCTGAGGCCAAAGCCGCAAAGACAGAACTTAAAGTACTGAGAAATCTAGAAACCTTTAAAGAAAAAAAAATTAATAATAATCGTAAATTCCATTTAGTCCTTCTGAGGAAAACTCTCTGCTTGTAACTTAAATGCAGGCAAGAAGTTGGCCCTGTTGCAGGCTGTGAGTAACCATGTCTATCACCTCATGCCAGGTATCTAACTAATTTCCCATCCCAGCCAATGTGTCTGGAGAATAACCAACCCAAGTCACAGCAGAGTTAAGACTCTCCAAGCAGGAGCAGTGATCAAGAACTGCCCTGTGCCCAGCCAGCAGCTTCACCATCCAGGGCTTCTGCATGTTTGCACAACTGGCTTATATAAACAGTCCGGCAGCCCATCTGCCAGCAAAAGCTAACTAATTACGGCTCAGGAACTTTGGAGAATGCTTTGTAGACAACCAAAGATGTTACCAAACTATGTTTAATAATGGAAAAAGTAAGTGCAATATACAAATTAATAAATTGGAAGTGTCATGAGAGGTAACAGCTGGGTGAAGAGGTCACTTTAGGGTGAAGAGGTAAGTGTCTCTGGAGGTGCTATTTTCTCAGGCTGGGCCCTGTTTTGTAAAGTATTCTGAATCTGCTGCATAAAGGTAACATCTGGACCTCTCCATCACCAGACTGGCTTTAGGAGGAAGAAAATATTAACCATGTTAGTAAAAACATTTACTCGGTTAATTGTAGAAGAAAAAAAACAAACAAACATATACATGGATTAATTTTTAAAGTCATCATAAAATAGCCCAAACTGCTATATTACCAAGTAAGTCAGAGCACTGTAGCCGTGAAGGTCTATTAGTGATAACCACTGCATGAAAATCTCCTATTTAAAAAAAATGTGAAGTTAAAAGCCTTATGACAAATGATGTGGAATAAGAACATATTTCCAGGTAGAGGGGGGATAATAGGCATTTCTAGCCACATGGGGCTGGATCATGGATTTTCTAAAACTTGGAAAAAATAAATAAGCCAATCATAAAATTAAACTCCTGGAGATAGATAGATAGATAGATAGATAGATAGATAGATAGATAGATATACAAAAAAATTAGAGTAAATGGTGTGAAAATGATTTTTTGCTCTAGTAGATATAACAGTTTAAATGAAGTTCAAATTGAGTTCAACTTAAATTTTATGTGTCATTAAACCACGTGGCATTTTACATCTTCTATTAGTTTAAACCGAAGATCAGAGTTTAGGGTCTGAAAAGTAGAAAAATAAAGCAAATGTGACCTTTAAACAAAAAATAATTTTTTTACTCTTATAGATATTAGAAGAAATTTGTCAGAAAAATAACTGGGGACAGCCAGTGTACCAGCTGCATTCTGCCATCGGACAAGACCAAAGACAGTTATTCTTATACAAAGTAACTATCCCTGCGCTGGCCAACCAGAGTCCTGCAATGTGGGTAGCTTCTCCAAGTTCCTAGTCATTTTTTAGACTTTAGAATAAGATTAGTATGCATATTAAGTGTATTTTATCATCACCCAAATAAGATATTCAAGTCTTCTACCTACTCTTTATTCATTAAATAGATTATTAAGCTGTTAAGTTAGGATATATGTGCCGACTATGAGAGTGGCTTCTAAAAGTTTAAAACTTCCATGCAGACAATAAAAGCTCTGTAGATAATGTTAGTGACCATAAAAAATAGCATAGCCAATTATTTAATCTGTGTACGATTTGGAGAGACTCCTATGAAGTTCCCAAATACACATCATTTAACTTTTATATCAAATATCTGACTTTTCTGTTAGAGGATATCACCTTTTAAATTTGATCTCAAGCTTACATTTACATATTTTGTGAGCCATATATACTTAGAAAAGTCACGTAATGAATTACATGTAAGGAACTAGATCAATTCATAATTATTCCCATGTACTTGGGTATGTAGAAGCTTTAACCAGCAAACAACAAAAAATACTGGGACAAAATCCATCACCCAATAATTTTAAAGAGCTCAACGCATTTGGTCCTCACCTGACCTGGCTCATTGGTTTCTAAATAATCACTCTGACTGACTGTGCTTCCAGCCACCCTTTCACACCTCCAAAGCTGAGTGCCTACATGGATGAAGCAAAGATGTATGCAGCAGAACACACCCTGCAGACACTAGGTGTCCCCACAGAGGTCAGTGACACTGCAACTACACCTGCTGCTGCCACCTCTGCTACTGTTTTCCCAGGTATGGCAAAACATTGGTCACACCAGGAAGGGCAGAATGCAGAGTGTTCAGGGACCCCTTCTTGGTATCAACAAATTGTAGCATCTGTGGACCAAAGTGATTACCCTGTTGAGTGAACTGTCCAAGCATGAGATGGGGAAATTGACAAGAGCTACAGAAGCTGGTTCTTAACTTGCTTTAAGCAGCTGATCTTCAATGAGTTCATGTCTCCAAGTCTGGCTTGATGTGTATTGCTTTTTCACTTCTAGTTAGAGACTGCTATGCTACCTATATAGTATATGCATGTATATGTATAGTGTATGCATGTGTGTGTTTGTGCATGTGTAGTATATGTGTATGCATGTTTGTGCATGTATAGTGTATGCATGTGCATGTATAGTGTATGTGTGTGTTTGTGCATGTATAGTTTATGCGTATGCATGCTTGTGCATGTATAGTGTATGTGTGTGTGTTTGTGCACGTATAGTGTATGTGTGTGCATGTATAGTGTATGTGTGTGCATGTTTGTACATGTATAGTGTATGCATGTGCATGTATAGTGTATGTGTGTGCATGTTTTTGCATGTAGTGTGTGCATGTGCATGTATAAGTGTATGTGTATGCATATTTGTGCATGTATAGTGTATGTGTGCATGTTTGTGCATGTGTAGTGCATGCATATGCATGTTTGTGCATGCATAGTATGAGTGTGCGTGTTTGTGCATTTATAGTGTATGCATTTGCATGTTTGTGCATGCATAGGTATGAGTGTGCGTGTTTGTGCATGTATAGTATGTGCATATGCATGTTTGTGCATGTATAGTATATGTGTATGCATGTTTGTGCATGTGTAATTGCATGTGTATGAGGAGGCCACAGGTCAATCTCAGGTATCTTCCACTGTCACTTTCTGCCTTATCTTTTATTTTATTTTAAATTTTTTTTAATTTTATTTATTTTTTATTCATGTATGAATGTACTGTCTGCATGTAGGTTTGTGCACCCATGTTGTGCAATGCCGCGGAGGTCAGAAGAGGGTCTCGGATTCCCCTGGAACTGGAGTTCTCCTGGAACTGGAGTTACAGACGGTTCTTAGCCGCCATGTGGGTGCTGGGGATTGAACCCGGGTCCTCTGCAAGAGCAGTCAGTGCTCTTAACCGCTAGGCTATCTCTCCAGCCCCCCACCTTATCTTTTAAGTCAAGGTCTTTGGCCGGGCATGGTGGCGCACGCCTTTAATCCTAGCACTTGGAAGGCAGAGGCAGGCAGATCTCTGTGAGTTCAAGGCCAGCCTGGTCTACAGAGCAAGCTCCAGGCAAGCTAAGACTACAGGGAAACCCTGTCTCAAAAATAACCCCCCCAAAAAGGCAGGGTCTTTCACTGAACCTCAGGTTAAAGGGGAAATTTCATTTCAGAGATTCTTAGTCTAGTTAATAAAAGGATTCAGAAATGAGGGTTTGGAGAAATGGATCAGCAGGTAAGAATAACTGATGTTCTTCCAGATGACCAGGTTAAATTCCCAGCACTCAATTGGCAGCTGACAACTATCGCTCAGTTTCAGGGGACCTGACATTCTCTTCTGGTCTCTGTTGGGCATTGCATGCACATGATGCTCTTACATACATGCAGACAAAACACTCATACACATTAAATAAAAAATACAATTAAAAGCCGGGCGTGGTGGCCCACGCCTTTAATCCTAGCACTTGGGAGGCAGAGGCAGGTGGATTTGTGAGTTCAAGGCCACCTGGTTCACAGAGAGAGTCCCAGGCTAGCTGGGGCTACAGGGACCCTGTCTCGAAAAGACCAACAACAAAAAAAAAAAAAAAAAAAAAAAAATATAAAAAGCTTTAAAACGACTCAAAAGGAACTAGAGAAAATTTTATTAGAAGTTAGGAAAAAAAAAAAAAAAAAAGAGAGAGACCATCAAGCTGCAAGTCTCAGCAGCTGCCAGGAGAAGGGGATGGAAAAGAGCAAGAAAGGAGGCCGTGTCCTCTGCCATGGACTTGCACAAGGAGCCACGCGGCAAAACCGAGGTGGTGAGAGGCCAGAGAAGGAATGACGAAGCCCAGAGTGCCAGGGAAAGTATGCTGAGCCTTCGTCCGTAATCATAGACATGATGAAGAGATTCCGCATTTCTGAGTTCTAACTCAGAAGATTGGGCAGCCCAAATGGCAGAGGCTCCACAGTTCTGCCTGATGGAAGGGGCTGCACTCATCAGAGGCTTCTGGGAAGGAAAACTACACTGTCTCCTTAAGGGAATAATTATTCCTCACATCTCTTTTTGGATAATTTGAATGCCAGGACACTGCCCTAGTCTAGAGATGAAGTTTAGAACAAAGGCCAGACATCTTCACCTTTCACATAGTGACTTAAACATCAGTAATGGCAAAGCTGCTGTTTGCATTCTAGTGTTCCCTGGGAAATAGGCGGTGAGGTTCAAAGCTTTAAGAGCTAAGGCTACTGGAGCACTGAGACTCTGAAAGTGGCTGCTCTAACAGACTGGCTGGCCAGGGAACTCCAGGTAACCTCCTTAGCACTAGGGCTACAGATGTCAACCACCATGCCTGGTTTTTTTTTTTTTTTTTTTTTGGTCTTTTCGAGACAGGGTCTCCCTGTAGCCAGCTGTCCTGGACTGCACTCTGTAGACCAAGCTGGCCTTGAACTCACAAAGATCCGCCTGCCTTCTGCCCCCAAGTGCTAGGATTAAAGGCATGCGCCACCACGCCCAGCCCCCATGCCTGGTTTTAAGTGGGATCCAGGGATCCCAACTCAGGACCTCAGGTTTAAGGACACGAACATTACCAAATGATTCATTTCCCCAGACCTATTATGTTTTTGTTGTTGTTTGTTTACTTTTTTTTTTTTTTTTTTTTTTATGTTAGTGTTATTTTTGAGTGTTTTCATGCATGTAAGTGCACTTGTGTTGTGCAACGCAAGCAGAGGTCAGACAAGGGTGTCAAATACTTTGAAACTGGAGTTGTTGACAGTTGTTCGCCACCATATCAGTGCTGGTCTTTGAACCCAGGTCCTCTACAGGAACATACAATATGTAAGTATACCTGCCTGTGGGGTGTGTGTGTGTGTGTGTGTGTGTGTGTGTGTGGTGTGTGTGTGCAATGACTGAAGAGAGCACTGGATCTCCTAGAACTGACCTTACAGGCAGTTGTTAATCACTATCTTGGTGCTGGGAACCAAACCTGCAGCCTCTGCAAGAACAGCAGTGCTTTTACACATAGAGCCATCTCTACAGCCCCTTTTTTTGTTTTCAAAGACAGCTTCTTGTTATATGCCCCCTGAGTAACCTCACATTTGCAAGCTTCCTGCCAGGACCTTCACAGGACTTGTATTATAGATGCCAGGGCTCTGCCCACCTCACCTCTGAGTTTTCAGGCATCTTTGGAGTTCCCTCTGCTCTTCTTATTTTCCATGTGCTTTGTTAGTTTGCTTTCTGAAATAGATATGTAGGTCAGTTGTTTTTTTTTTTTTTAATTAAGGAAATATGGTGTATGTGTGAGAGAGGAACCCCCAAAGGGAGATGTTTCAGTATGTTAGTCTTGAGCCTAGGTTAATCTGTTCTCTAAATTTTTTAAGCATAAAGCTTTTCTACAGATCCAAAGTTCTCAGGTTTCATATTTAAAAGATGTCCTATTTATAATGAACACAAAACAAAGGCTCATCCTTTAGGATAAATCCTCTAAGAATTAAAGATAAGAAACTTTTTCAGACATTTTCCCTTAGAAGCTACTCGGTTCTTGGGGCTGGAGTGAATACCAGCACCCATATAACAGCTAGTGACTATCCATAACTCCAGTTCCAAGGTATCTGAAGCCCTCTTCTGACCTCTGCTGGAATTGCATGACACAGGTGCACTTGCATGCATATAGGCAATATACTCATATACGTAAAATAAAAATAATAAATAAAATATTTTAAAAGAGCTACTTTATTCTTTTTTAGTAATACTATTGTATTTCTTTTGAGGCAATTTGTCATTCTGACTTCTCATGCATCTGCATAGTTCCCAGACATTCAAACAAGAGTTTCTTTTTTTTTAAATTTTTTAAAAATTTCTTTATGTGTATGAATGTACTGTCTGCATGCAAGTTTGTGCACCCGTGTCGTTCAATGCCACGGAGGTCAGAAGAGGGTGTCAGATTCCCCTGCCAGACCTAGAATCCTGACAATACTATTGACAATAAATTCCTCTGCAGGTTAAGTGGGTGTCAAGACTTTTTTGTCTTCATACCTTCTTGCTTTTTCTTATTTCTCAAAATTATTGATTCTGGCTTCTGTTCTGGCAATTACAGCTAGGTCTAATCATTCTTCATGCATGAGCATGAACCTGAGTCTAATTTTGTTTCTCTGTTTAAACATGGAGATGTTCTTTGCCAACCATAACAATTAGAGAGAGAGGCCCTCCCTGGGACTGCCGGATACTGTGTCGGCACACATGTGTCCATACACTTAGGATTTACACATGGGCTTCTTTTCAAGTCTTGGAGGAGGTGAGCTAGTCCCATCTCTTGCAGAAATGCACACCCAGAGGTACCTTTAGGCAGATATGGGGTTGAACAGAACCAGACCCACAGATCTCCTCCACTACCAACCCCATCCAACTCTTTAACGACCTGCCCTTCTTTATAAACACTTAGGCCTTCTGGGTAAGTTCTGTATTGTAAAATTTCAATAGATACTTTCTATCTCTTGGACCCTCACTCCAATGCTTCTATTCTCTAGTGTGAAGTGACCCTGTGCTCCAGCTGCGTTCTACTGTCCTCAATTTTCTAATGCTACTTCAACACCACTCATTTCGTGTGTTGTGTTTCCTGGAGCACATTTTCAGTGTACATACTTTTTTTAGCTTTAAACAAGGTGTTATATTTTCATATTTTTTATATTTTCATATTGCTAAAAGGGACAAAGGGAATAAATCAGAATCCCTTTCATAACGTTTTCTCTGCCTCCTCCTCCAGGATATGCTGTCCCCAGTGCTACAGCCCCTGTGTCTGCAGCCCAGCTCAAGCAAGCAGTGACCCTTGGACAAGACTTGACAGCATATACAACCTATGAGGTCTACCCTACTTTTGCAGTAACTGCACGAGGAGATGGATATGGAACCTTCTGAAGAACCATTTCTTAAATCAGTAATAAGACACATGGGGGTTTACAAAGAAAAAAGAAACCTCCAACCAGTCCCCTTATGAGCATAAGCCATGACTTTCCCAAAGCATGCCTTCCTTGAGACTACATAGCATACTCATGAAATGTGAATGTTATTCTTCAATGAACTCAAATGTTAAGGAACTTTTACTTAACAGACATTTCAAGAGCCACAAGGAATAACAGTTGTTATTCCAAGGATCCTGAGTGTCTTGGAAGGGCATTACAAACCCTGGCAGAATGGAGAGAGGTCACTTGGCACCAAGAACTGCAGTTATACAGACCTAGACTGTCATAGCAAATCTTAATCCCTGGCTCAAAACCATTTTACACTTCACAAAGTCACAAGAAATCCAAAGGAAAGCAGGAGGCCTTGCAGGAGGCCCTCAGCACACCCACTGCCTGTGGCATGGTCCCAGGCCTGCGCTCATGAAACCTGTCTGAAATGTTATAAACCCAGCATTGCTTCATCTGAAAATTCAGTCCAGTCAAGCTGCCATAGACCAGCATCTCCCTGCCCTCTGCAACCTCTGGGGACTTCCTAGAAATGGATATGGTGTGCTTTACATAGGATTGGAAGCCAAGCCCTGTGCTTATTCAACCTCTTACCCATGCTATTCTCCTTGAGAACTCCTACCCCAGGATGCCTGCTTCACAGAAACAACAGCAATACCAAGTACTGAAAAGAAAAATGACATTTTTCTCATCTGGAAATTCTGACTTTTTCATATTTATCTGCTTTCATCTGAGGTTTGGTTTGCTCATCTCAAACACCAGAAAATATCAGATTTGCCTAATATTATTTGTGATACTTTCTTATTCAGCAAATTAACCAAAAGTTCCTTCAAAGCAAGTGAAGGTGTTTGTTTTTATCTCACTGTGTAGTCCAGGCTGGCTTCAAAACTATTTTGATCCTATCTCTGTTTCCTATGTGCTGGAATTAGACACATGCACCACCACACTCATTCCCAGTTATATTAACTTGAGGTTAGCTTTGAATTCTGTCCCCAGTATATATTACATCTGTCAAGATTATTTGCCCATTTTCTATTTTCTTTCACTATGTACAAACAGCTTTTTACTATGGTGGAAATCTTTTGATTTCAAATTATCCCAAGAAAACTTTATAGCCATTGGTACTGATTATAAATGGTCTCTTAAGTGTTACTTGCCAGAATGTTCCTGAGTCTTGGGAATATCCAGTGCTGGTGGCTGTGTGGTATGGAAGCTACAACCAGGAATGGTAAGAAAAGGTGACGCTGATGCAAATGATGGTGTGTGAAACAGAAATAACCAAAATCTAATACTGAATACTATTTGTACTCTAGTCTCATTAATGGTTAAGACAACATGTAGCACTAGAATTTCCACTAAAAAAAATAAAACTTTGACCCTTCTGAAACCCTATGAACCCTATGAAAAGTAAACACAAAGATGAAGAAAATTTTATCAACTCTCTAATAGAATTCTGTAATCTAAAGTCAGGCCAGACTCCAAACAGAGTCAGGAAATTTTCAATCATAGTTGAATAACCTCATCACCTTTCTAGTAATTCCAGTAGGATACGGACTGTCCCAAAGCTCCAGCAGGAATTCTGGAAGGCCCTGTACTCTCAGGTTTATACTGTCCTTCTCAGATTATTATATTCTTGAGCACGGTAGTTCCCAAACTTTGCTGCACATTCGAAATACCTGGAGGCCATTCAATAACCCAAGACTGAGGTTACATACCACGCCAACTATGTCAGAATGTCTTGAAATGGGATTCTGACATTAGTATTTTTTAAAGATTCCTCTGTGGTTTCAATATGCAGCTCATCTGAGAACTGCTGTGTCCTTAGTGTAGCCACTCTCCTTTAGTCCTTTTCAATTCTACATCAAATATAAAAATGCATAACATTGTCTAATTTAAAACAAATAGCCACATATTTATATTTATAGTCATCTCACCATCAGTATAAGTTTGAAAATAATTTATACTGGCTTAAAACTAATTCTCAGGCCAAATTCTAAAAATGAAAAATTAAAATTAGCCCTTAAAGCAGTTCTTATACCCAAATTTACACTCCCCCACAGACCTTTTATTTTCAGAGGGAGTAATTACATTGACATAACAAATGTCCTTTGGGCAAACAAATTTCTCCTCGGCCAGAAAATGTATTCCAAATTCTAAGAGCAAAAGCTTTGAAATTTCCTTAGAATCTTTGAGAATAAATAGCGAAGGGCACTCTGCACATTTACTCAATGCAAAAGGAAAAGATCATTGCTTAATACACAAATCTTCTTATGAGAAATATCATTATTCTGTATATACCATCATCATTTTTTTAAAAGTAACAGAAATATAAACATTATGAAACATATGAAAGTGTCAAAAAAAATCACCACCAGGAGAGCACATCGTTGCTTTTGAGAGAAAACACAGCATTCATGACATCTACCTGAATGGATTCTGCTGAGTAGATGTGGTTTTGAGGGGTGAGGTTGCTGAAATCTTACTTCATTTAGTAAAAGCTAGAGAGGATACTGAATTCCAAAGGAATATATTCATACAAAGTGTTGATTTATCAGTACCACGCCAGATCAAGTCATGGAATAATGAGCTTGAAACTATGAAGGAAACGAGTTGTTTTAGTCTGGGTTTGGGGGCAGGGGTGTTGTTTCTTTAACATTTTCTTTTTTTTTTAATTTAATTTTTATTGATGGTTTGTGCATTTTGTACATCATTTTTCAATTCAGATCAGGCATATTTCCCTTTCCCTTCCCCCCCACCCCCACCCCATCCCAGATCATGTATTCTGCCATAACTGTCCTGCATCTTTCAGGGTTTTTTTTTTTTTCATTTTTTAGCTATAAGTGATAATCCATGAGTATAAGCATCCTTCGTGCAAAACCAATCTACAGACTGTTGCGCCCAAACCCCCACAGTCCCACCATTCAGTGGGGGGTGACAGGTTGTTTGTTCAATCAAGTTGATCAAATGAGTGTCCAGACTCATCGCTGTAGTTTCACCATTCACCCCAATTGCAGCCTTTACATTCTACCACGCCCCGTCTTCCGCAGATTGTTCCCTAGGCTTAGAAAAGGGGCACAGGTGGATGAGAAGTAAAACTGTCCTCTCTCTCTGGAGCTGTTGACTTGGATTCTGGTCAATTCTGGCTGTTTCCTTTCATGGGCTGACAGTTTGTTCAGGAGTAACCTTTCGATCCTACTAATGAAGCACAAGCAATTAGATATATAGGTATTTAAGCAGCACTAATAGTTATGGTAGGTTACTTTGGCATAGACACATTTGGATGATATGTTAATCCATGAATTACATTTTTACCCCCTGATAAATATGACAGGGTCTTACTGTGGCTTATAACATCTCCTAACCTGTAGAGGATGTAGGCTTGTGGCATCAGCCATGGGTTATTCCTCCAAGGAGAGAGCCAATAGCCAATTAGATTTGGGATATACAGGCACATGGCTGCCTCTGCTGCACAGTATTTCCAGGCAGGTGAGGTGTAGCTGGTGCTGACGGTGGAGTCTTGCTTGACTCAGGGAGACCTGTATTTGCTTTATTGGTTTAGTGGCCTTTGGTAACACTCTCTGGCATTTTCAAGACAGATAACCCCTCTATAGATCAGGCAGGCCTCAAACTCTCCATCCATTTACCTGGCTCTCTGGAGGGATTACATACAGGATTACATCACTGTTCCTCCCTCAAAGATGAGCTTTGTAAAGATCAAGTATCAAACCAAATGTTACAGCTTTTCATAAGGTTTATATTTTAGATTGAAGAAATGATCACATATTTAATGCTTTCTCACCTCCTTCATTCTTATCCATTTTCACTGTTAATTACTTGAATGCTTATTAGCTCTTCATAGAAAAACTTAGTATTAACAGGGCAACTAAAGGATAATAAGAAAATATCCCAGAAAATAATTTAGAAGCATCTAAAATTAGATATCTAAAGCATGACAATATTTCTTGATAACTGTACTCAGTCTGATGTTACCTAAAAGTGCTACCACAATGAGACTGGGTTTCCCTTTTTTGACCTATGATCTCCTTTCTCAATTTGCTGTTCTCTCCTTGACCCTAAGTAGATCAAGAAGAATACCTTCAACTGTAGCTAACTAAAATTCCCCTAAAGGTCTTCGGGTACTTCGACATCCAAGTTGAGTATCAGGCCAAACAACACTGTGTTTGGATAATAGGACTCAAAATGTTGTTTGAAAACTACCTCATATAAGAAAATAAAGACTTCAAAAAATATCTGACAGAGAAGATTAAAAGATAAATATATCAAGTTAGCTTATTTTTACTTACTTAAAATTTTTAAAAATTTTTCTAGTCTCAGAATAAACAAAATGTTTTATTAATTTAATTTTCAATTTACATTAATTTTTAGTATATTTTGGATTTTACAGGAATATTTTATAATTATGTCTTTATCAACTTAGCCACTATTTTAATCCATGTTCCATGTGGGCAAAGATAATCCCTATGATGACATTTGTAGAATAAGGGCAAATGACAAAAGCCAAAGGATAGGTTTCATTTTCTTTTTACCCAAAGCTACAAAAATTTGATAGTTTGTTACCATCGAGTAACTTCAGGACTAGTCAAGATTTCTTAAAAGTAAAGTACAAGAAAAAAGTGCACAATGTGACCAATATTATTGAGGCAATGGCTATTTATCCCCTCTATGAATTCATAGAAAAGTTATTGTAGGTAAAGCCAAACATATCTAAAGAATAACCTAGAGACTTGACACTTTTTATGACTAATGATAAACAGGTTTAAAATGCAAAGTGAAAAGGAATTTTGTCATTAAATACTCAAACAAGCAGCTATTAACAGTTTGCTATGAATTTTTATGTAATTATTAGACAGCAGAGAGAAATAAAGCAGCAAACATTCCTTTTTAATGTGGCACAGTCATCAACTGGCTTTTATCCAATTCTACAATCCAGCAATGAAGGTTTCCTTCATTCTTTCAGTGTCTTGGAAACATCCTGAATTTTACTGAAACATATTCATAGAAAGAATGATATGCATCCACCAGGTGCTACATCTATGTATCTCAATATTAGAATCAAATACAGCAGTTCATGCCACAATTAGTGGAATGATTAGGAAAACTGTACTTTTCTCAGACCCATGTGCTATCTATTTATGAAGTAAAACATTGCATTTTATTCAGCAAAAATGAGTACAGAATATCCTATTAAACCCAACAAGGTCACTATTTTAAAAGCCAGATTTTTCTTAAAAACTGTACACAGAAAACAGAATACATCCATATATAGATCCATTTATGGAAAACTGCAAACATGTTCCCATTTGTAGTAAATATTTTTAAAAGATCTTACAGTCTAGATAACAATGAAAAGAAATCCATAACCAATCTGGGAGAGAAATAAAAAATTATAGACCAAAAGCTTTTATTCCTTCAAATGTGTCTGGAATAAAATGTAGAACATTATACTAACTCTCCCAACAGACTTTTATCAAGTTTGAGGGAAAATGAAAATAAAGGACATGCTTTGCCCTCTTTTCTCATATGATACTTTGTCTAATGGAAGGAGAAATATCAAGAAATGGCACTCAAAAAGCAAGTCAAGAGAATATTATTTTCACCCAGAATTTGGTAATATGTTTCCATGGTGACGATATGACCTGGTTTGCCAGGAGAGTCCAGTGGCCCCACTGTAAAGGCTGACAATGACTCTTAAAATCAAATACTCCCAGTTTAGACAAAAAATTATTCAGCGACATCTACACTTCACTACAGTGAAGTTTGGTTTGGACTTTTTAGTCCTAGAACTGCATCACCCTGCTCAGCTCCCAAGCAGACACAGCCTAACTAGTTCAGCTGCTTCCTTCTGACCTGTAAGACCATAGTAAACTGCAGCATCACCCTCCCTGCCTGGCCATCTCAGAGCCACCCCGTCTACGCAGCCCTCTCACCAGCCTGCTTCTGCTCCTCCTTTCCCCTCACTCTTCCTGGGCTGTGGACTAGAGTTCCAGCTTCATTGGTAACCTCCAGACCAGAGTGGCCAGGGGACAAGATGAAGATGACTCTTGAAGTTGTTTGTTGAGCCTATCAAGGAGCCACAGAGCAAGAGAGTCTCAGAATCTTTGTTGGTTCTTTTGTTCCTTCAGTTAAGCTACTTATCCTCCATACTAGAAAGAATTGCCTTTGTAAACTTTTATACTTTGCCCTTTTCCTTCTTCTGTTTCACAAAATTTCCCCAATCCAAATTCCTTTACTCTTTTTGTTTGCTACTCAACTGTTCCACAAAACTCTTCACATTGTCCTATATAGAATGTTTAATCACTTTGTAATGGAAAACATTATCAATATTTTATTTTCTTTTTCATTATATTTTTAACTTCTCTATTGTTTTTGCTAGTGTTGACAGTTTTAGAAGCTGTATTGTTCTTAATACACCAGTCCATTCTTCACAGAATTCAACACTATTCTGTTTTCTGTATACTTACTTACTCTTATGGGAGAATCAGTAAATTTCAACCAATTTTTTGTGACTACAATAGGACCAGATATTGTTCTTACTTATCTTTTAATGAAAAGAAACCTAATTCCAAACTCTGCTTCTAATTTATAGCTGTTAACAATCTCTTGCTTCTTTCTCTTTTTGTTTTTATTTATATGAAGTTATCTAATGTACCAAAAGTTATAAAAACAGTATTATCAAGTGTTCATAAAGAACTTATTTTTGTACTCTGAGTACAACATTTTATAGACTCTCTGACCTGACTATACTAAGTAAAATTATATCATTCTCTTATTTGGAAAATAATCATCATAATTTTGGAATTTTTAAGTATATTAGGCACGTTAGAATCACAAATCAAATGAAATGAGAAAAAAATGCATTTTGTGGTAATAGGGTTTTGATTAAATTTCCTAGTGTACCATAATAAACTTTTCAGAAACTACTAACATGGGTGGTGCATCATTTTTCTTTTCTAAAAGTTACAACTTTGCATTTTTACATGAGCATCTGAATATTAATGAAACACAATTGCAATGTGCCTTTGATGACTTTCTACATTCCATATTTATGTAATTTCCCTATGGCACATTTTCTGAGAGGGAATGTAATGTTATAATAGTTAAGTACTTCATTTTCCAATTAATAAAGCAAGAGAAATACTTTGAACATAAAAAAGAGAGAGAGGAAAAAAGATGTCAGAAAGGGTTAGTGTGCTGGAAGCCATTTGCCTGGGGACATCTGGTGATCCTTATGCAAAGGAATAGACAACCTTAGCAACCTGCCCCTCCAGGACCAAATCCTGTTCATAGACCCCTGAGCCAAAAGTGATTTCTCTCTGTAAAAGGCTTAGCTATAAAGGTTTTACATTTCTACAATTTGGAGGGGGGGGTGAAGGCAGGTGGGATTTGTGGTTATATAACATATATAACCTGTAAAGCCTAAAATTTCTACTTTATTACTGGGGAAATGGGGGTTCCTTTTTTATTTCTTTTTAGTTTCATTAGTGGACACAGAAAGAAGTTTAAGGATAATTGTCTTAGAGCTTGAGAGAAAAATACGACGGGCAAACCGTAGATATTGGCAACTCCAGGAACAGGGAGAAGGAGAAGACGAGGATAGAAAGCAAACCTTTTTAGGTAGGGCCCTAAGAAATAGGCAGGCCAGCAATGGAGGTCAGCAACAAGGTACATTGCAGGAGAGGAAGGCTTCAGTGAAGAAAGGGGAAAGCCGAGACTACCAGGGAAAACTTGTAGGCCTTTGGCCTGTAGCCAAAAGAAAAGAACTAGAAAAAAGGGGATGAAAAAGCTATAGTTTTTGAGTTAGATCTCAGAAAATTGATCAGACTCCCTGGTGCTTCCTGTGGTAAGGACTATGAGCATCTGCACTGATGGGGCGGTGTTGGGGGTTGGGGGTGCTTTCAGGAAGGTTACATATATTCTTTCAATAAAGAGATAATTTGTCCTCCTGTAGCAGTGCAATGCTACATTATGACAAAGGCTGAACTAAAACAGCCTGACTCTGGGTATCCAATTCAACCACTAATGGGACCAGAACTGTTCTGAGAACTTTTTCCTTCAGATTTCTCCTTGAAGTATGTTCTTGATCAAGGGCCTTGCTCTCTCTTTAACCATACACCCTTGCTCTCTCTTGAAACCATACATCCAGCATGAAATAGGGAAAAATTTGTCTTATTAGGGAATCTGGCTTTTCTGACCCCCCTACTGACCTAGAGCGGCACACACAACCACAAGCAAATGCTATCAATCTACTCTCACCTATTATTGTTAACCTAAGTAGGATAATTTGTTGCTTTCAATGAATATTCATTGCTTGCAGTACTTGATTATTTTCACAACATATACACATGTACACATTATTCTAGATAAAGGGCAAAGAAGACTCACAAGGCATTAAAGGTATATGTTTAAGTTACAAGATGAGCCCAAAGCCTAGTAGACTTGTTTATAATGTAAACAAGCTGAGATGGTATCTCAGAAGTCACTCCCAGGTTCCCCTTCTTTTTTTTTATGAAAGAAGATGCATGTCCAAATTATAACAGAAGTAATTCCCAGAACAAAACTCATTCCCACACTCTCCCATCTCCTTAGCATGTCTTGAGGTAAACCAGCTTTCCTAGAGGGTGGACTCCTGGACAAATGACTGCTTAGCCAATCTGCTTTAACTCTCTCAAAGAAGGAGACAATAGTATGAATATTTTGAGGAGCTCAGAATGTCAGGTCTCCACTCAGAACCAAAGATAGAACTTAGAATCTATTCTTTTGATGAGGAGGAAGCAGCTTTGCCTTGTGAGCCTCAGCAAATCTCCAGCTGCCTCCAACTTTGCATGTTACAACTTTTTTTTCATCTCTTAAGATGGCCTAGAGGTTAAGAGCGCCGACCGCTCTTACAGAGGACCCGGGTTCGATCCCCAGCAACCACATGGCGGCCGAGAACCGTCTGAAACTCCAATTCCAGGAGAGCTCCAGTTCCAGGGGAATCCGACACCCTCTTCTGACCTCCGCGGCATTGCACGACACAGGTGCCCAAACTTGCCTGCAGACAGTACATTCATACACACACAGAAATAAATAAAATAAATGTATCCTTTATTTCCATGCTACTGTCCAATAGTGGTTTGTGTCATTAGATACAAAGAGAAATTGTGTGAAAAGTGATTTGAATTAAATACATTTTTCAAGTTACAGTAGTTAAAATATATGAAAGTTCATGACTGACATAATGACTCAGCAAGTAAAGCCACTTGCTGCCAAGCCCTGAGGTCCTGAATTAGATCCTCAAGACCCACATAGTGGATGGAGAGAACTGACCTCCTTTTTTTGTTGTTGTTTAGTAAAGTTTAGTTTTCTTTTTTTTTCTTGAATACTAATTCACATTTTGTTTTCTTTGTATTTTCTAGACCCGTGTCCCCCACCCTATCCCCCCCACCGGAGCTCATGCATTCTGCCAAACATGCTTTTCATCTCTTTCTCAGTCTTTCTCAATATTCTCCATGTGGAAGTTGACTGTTTTGAGCAGAAGTTCACTGTTTCAGTCAGTTCTTTGATGCAGTCTTTTCTGTTGTTGTTGTTGTTGTTGTTTCTAATATGCATCACTCTCAACTGCTTTGGACAAAAATCTCAAGGGGCTGTGCACAAGAAATACTTACAACTAGGTAATTGGCACTAGCATCCACAGATGAGGGATACCATTCATCGTTTGTTGCATGTTATAACTTAAATCCAAAGGAAAGGCTTCCCTTTCTAGTCTTAGAGAAATAAGAGCTGGGATCCAGATCCAACAGACATAGGTTTGTCTTCGTCTTACCAAAAGGCTTCTGTTAGATAGCAAGCTTACAAAGTTCAGCTGGTTATCTGTAAATGACCTTCACAGTACACAATTGCCATGTCTCTATTTGAGGACAAGGAAAAAGACTCATAGTTCATTCTTTTTTAAAAAACTGAATTTTTTTCTTTAAAATTACGTTTATATAGGGATGGTGCACTTGAGTATTGTGCCCAAGGATGTCAGAAGAAGATATTGGATCCCTGGAACTGCAGTCACAGTTGTGAGAGCCCAATTTCAGTGTTGAGAAACAAACTCACCTGGATTCTGTAGAGGACCAGTACATGTCCATAACCACTGAGCAGGTCTCCAGCCTCATCATAGAATATGAAATATTCTAGAAATATTGGAATCATAGAAATAGTCCTTTGACCAGTAATCAGATTCTTATTTCAGTTCTTGGTTTTCCAAGCTAATTAATATGGAGTGGCCCATTCTCGGTGACCTCAAAGCCTGATAATACTCAGTTACCTTACAGTACTAGATTAAATAAGCCCCAAAGTCCCAAGAGGCATAAGATGCTGGTGTCACACTCATAGCATTTTGAGCACAGACTCTTTCCCTAATTAATTCATGTAGCCTTTTTGTTCTGGGATTTCTATTCCAGATAGGAAGATGAAGGAGGCATGAAGAAGAAAGGACACCTTAGCAAGACACATCACATTGGCAGAAACTTCATAGTCATAACTGCTGCAGAAAAGCATGGCACCGTAAAAATTAGGTTACTATGAAAGAATAAAGGAGTGAATATTGAGGGATTGCTAGCAGTCTGCCACAAGTATGAACATGACAAGAAAAGCATGAAAATCAAATTATATGGGACGCAGGAGACCACCTGGCCCTGGACTTGACTCTGATGGAGGAGCTTGTTGAATACTGATTTTCCCTCATCATGACTTCACCAACTAAAAGGAAATTGCTACTTCAGAGTGTCTTCAAGTATTGTCACCTGTCGGAGGGAGGATGCCAGTGATCCCTTGCCTACTGGTGATCATCCTAGCATAAAGTCTTCCCATTCAGCACAGCCTGGACCTAGTAGCTTGACTTTAACCAATAGAATATGGCAAAGATGATAGTGCATCACTCGCAAGGCTGGGTTATAAAACATGATTTCTATCTTTCTCGTTGTTCTTGCTTGCTCTCTGTGGGGAAGGAATCTGCCATGACATAACTGTCCCCGTGACAAGGTACTAATAGCAGCCTAAAGCCAAGAGCTGGAAAACTGGGTCTATCTGACCATCAGTAGATGCAGCTCTCTTCTTAGCTAGCCTGGAAAAGGTAGGCGCCACTGAGTGTAGCTGGTGAGAGGCTGAGAAGCCTCTTGTCTCATAGGAACCAAAATCACAAATTTCACTGGAAAAATTGTAACTAATCTACAAACTAATACAGTAGTAAAAGTTATACACTTACAATGAATCAAATATGTTATCACAGCAACGGGTAACTAATACAGCAGTAAAAGCAATAAAGTTATAGCTAATGCAAATGTGTCAATCATCTGAGAGTCATGGAAGCTGATGGGAAAAAATAGAAGAAAAGAACAGAAGGAAAGGATGAGTGAGACAAGATGGTGAGGGAGGATAAAGGGAGAGAGAAGAGAGAGAGTTGGGGATTGAGACAAGGGGGAAGGAGGAATGGGAAGACAGAGGGCTAGAGAAAAAGAAAGGAAAGAAGACCGGAAGGAGAGGTGAGAGGAGAGTCAGGACTTTGAGAAAGATCTGACTAGTTTCCTTACAATGAACAGTGCCACAGCAGGATCCACTTTAATCTCAGAAAGTTTCACAGAAGACGAACAAAACCTCCAAATACGAAACTTTATGAGGATAGGCACTACAGTCACAGTGAAAAGCAAGGACTCTGAGCCAGGAGTCCTGATGACTGACTGGTCTTACTGCCTGGCCAAAACTTTACAAAGCCATAATCAAAACTCGCAACCAAAGCATGTGTTAACAATGGTGCACAGGTCAATATTGTCGTAGGTCCTTAAGGTCAATGTACTACATCAATGCCTAGTTTCTTCATAGGCCAAATTTCATCTCTGATATCCTAGCCTCTTTGCATGTTGCTAACAAGAAGCAAAATGATGAAACCCAGTTGGTCTCTGCTGTTTTCACAGTAGCCTCAAAGCTCTTCATAATCCAGGTCACTACTGATGAACTCCTATACCATCTCATAATGGCACAGTAAATTGTTGTTTCCCAGCTGGGGACATAGCGCAGTCAATAAAGTGCTTGCTGAGCAAAAACAAGGCCTGAGTTTGATCCCCAGAACTCACATTTAAAAAGCCAGATTTGTGCATGCCTTTAATCCCACCACTCGGGAGCCAGAGGCAGGTGGATCTCTGTGAGTTCAAGGCCAGCCTAGTCTACATAGCGAGCTCCAGGCCAGCTGGGACTAAAGGGAGATCCTGTCTCAAAAAGACAAAAAAAAAAAACCCAAAACAGATTTGACCCTCATTTATAATGGTAATTCTGAGGAGGCAATATAGATAAGTAGATCCCTGGAGATTACTGACCCAGCCATGCCTACTTGGCTAGTTCCAGAACAATGAGAGACCCTGTCTTTATCAAAAAGAAGAAAGGAAGAAAGAAAGAAGAAAGAAAGAAAGAAAGAAAGAAAGAAAGAAAGAAAGAAAGAAAAAAGAAAGAAAGAAAGAGGAAGGGAGGAAGGGAGGAAGGGAGGAAGGGAGGAAGGGAGGAAGGGAGGAAGGGAGGAAGGGAGGAAGGGAGGAAGGGAGGAAGGGAGGAAGGAAAAAAAATAAGGTGAACAGGACCTAAGGAGTGACACCTGACATTGTCCTCTGGTCTCCACACTCACGTACATATGTGCTTGTGCACATGCATACACACACACACACACACACACACACACACACACACACACAAACACACAGTCTGCTTTCCTCCTTACTCTACTCCAGAAAACCAAAGTTATTAAAACACCAGTTACAGACAGCTTATTTTAAAAAGCAAAATGTTTCCACAGTCAATAATCAGAGTGCTGTTCAACTAAATTATTAACTACAGATGTCTTAGCTTGTGTGACTATACAAATATTTTAGATATTAACTTCCATCTACTCTCACAGTATTTTTCCCTTTCAGCAGGTCCATCTGTCTGTCATTGCCTCACTATAAGTATCTGGCCAAACACCAACTCTCTGGCTGTAGTTTGCCAAAAGATTTAGCAGTCAGCAAAATATACATGGTCCTGACAAGTTAGGTCCAACTCTGAAATTTACTTAGAGCATTATAATAGTTTCTGCTCTGTGTGTGTGTGTGTGTGTGTGTGTGTGTGTGTGTGTGTGTGTGTGTGTGAATCATGTGGCTCTGGGGCAGCAACTTTATGGATGACAATGCTGTGTCCTAATGTGAAAATGTGGACATAACTTGTAGTGTGGCCCTGTCACCAAAACAGAAATGGAGTGGGGGAAGCAAAGAGCAACTCCGGGGAGCCAGGAGCACAGGGTATTCAGATGCTGCCTCCCAACAGTGCTGAGCAGAGGAGACAAGATCTGGAACAGCTGCCACATGAGTTTGAGCACCTTGAACATCTGTCCATTTCCCAAAGAAGAAAACTTCTCCTGGAGAACAAAGTGGTTATGGGAACAGAGGTGCTAGCCCTCTCAAAAGTTTTCTGTGATCAAATGATGAAGACCACCTTTTCCATTCCAACCTCTATGCCTCAGCATTGTGTAGGATTTCAAAACCTGAATGAAGTACAGTCTCTGGTAGGAAAGGGTGACTCGTGGAGATTTTTATTTTCTCTGGTAGGAAAGAGTGACTCGTGGAGATTTTTATTTTCCTTTGCCCCACAGTCAAAATTTAAACTAAACTAGAAAAAAAGTAGAGTGACTTTTTTTTTCTTTTGTGTTTTCGCACTTTCTTTTGTGTTGGCAGCCAGTCTCAGCATGTGAGGCCCACCTTGACAGGGCTCTGACTTGGCTTTCTTCTTCCCATGTTGCCTTGAGCAGCACAAGCACAGGCTTTGGGCCAGTCAGGACTGAGTTTGTTCTGCCAATAGTGAGGAAATTAAAGTCATCACTTCTGTTTACTCACCTGTTATTGATAAACTGTATTTCCCTCTCCTCTGCAGGTTGAGTAAAACTGCATGTAAACGTACTCTTGATACTGCCTGACATGCCTTGCATCAAATAAATAAGCGTTACGAATCTTACAAAACTCTAAAATGAAACTTGTAGAGTTCTTTCCTCTAAGAAACAAGTAAAATCCAGGTTCATAGACTCCTTGTCCATGTCAAAGGCACTGCATCTTATCTCTCCCATTGATTGGGACTGAGAACTGGAGCAGGCTGTGTGGGCCTCTGTAAAGTCGGAGTGTGAGGATTTATCCCTAATTGTACTGGGCTGCCAGGGAATTTTCCTCCTTTATCTCCTTGGAATTTGACCAAAGGGTGACTTGAGTGGGTGGGAACAGCAGTTCCTCAGGGAGCTCCCACGAACCACACAGAGTGGGGAAAGAGGAAGCCACGTGGTTGAAGCCAAGCATAAACTGACATGCAGGATTTCATAAAATTCTAGAAAATCCAAACAAAATATTCAGGAATAACAGAAAGCAGATCAGGAGCTGGCTGGGTTTAGCTGGGAAACAGACATAGTTCTCTCTGATGGACATGCTCACTCTCTTGATTGTGGAGACATTTTCATAGGTTTTTATATGAATCAAAACCCATTAAGTTACATAATTCAAATATGTAATATATGTGATATATACTAATTATATCCCAATAAACCTACTCTTGATCTAAAACCATTCATATCCTATGATCTACCATTCTAGTCTTAGATATTGGCTCAAGAGAAACAAAAGTAGACATTCATACAAAAACTACACACGTGTTCATAGCAGCTTTATCCTCAATGATCAATAACCAAAATGAGCTCATTTCCATCAGCAGATGAATGAACAGATGCACAAATTGTAGTACATTCATACAGAACACATCTCAGCCATGGAAAAGAAAGATCTATGGATGCATTCTACAGCACAGAATCATCTGAGAAGTATGCCAAGCAAAAAGTGTCAGACAAAAAGAAGTGCATGCTAGACAGCTTCACTCATAACATCCTAGAGTGTGCAAACCCACCTAGAGAGAAAGGAAGCAGATCAATGACTATCTAGGAAAGAGGGGCAGGGAAGGCATTGCCAGACACCAGGAAGAATCATCCTTCCTTCCTTCCTTTCCTTTAAAAAAATATTTTCTGTTATTTTTATTTTATGTGTAAGAGTACATTGCCTACATGTATATAAGTGGACCCATGTCATACAATGCCCAAGGAAGTCAGAAAACGCATTGGATTCCCTGGAACTGGAGCTATGGATGGTTGTTAGTTGCCATGTTTGTACTGGGAATTGAACTCAGGTCCTCTGCAAGAACAGCCAGGGCTCTTAACTGTTAAGCCATCTCTCCAGCCCTGTTTTTTTGTTTTTAATACTAGCTTTCACTATGTATCCCAGGTTGGCCTTGAACTCACCATGTAGACCAGACAGACCTCAAACTTGCAAAAATCCTCCTGCCTCAGCCTCTCGGGCTCTGGGATCACAAGCATGTACTACCACAGCCAGTGTGATGAAATTAGTTTATCATCTGACCATAATGATGGTATTGTAAAAATGACCATTTGTCAAAACTTAGTAAATTGTAGAATTTTATTATATGTACAATATCGTGTATCAATAATTCATCTATATAAAAACTATCAAAACCTGGGTGTGAGATAGGATAAGTAAAAGAGGAATTAGAAAAATCAAGGAGGGAAGATTCTAGTGCTCTGAGTTCTAATGCCCATCCGCTCTGCACTGTATCCATCCACCAGTCCTCTACCTCCCCGGGACCATGTTTCTAGTACTCTGGTATGATATGAGCTGATGTGATACTCTCTCATCCTGTTCCATTTCTAATGAGCTACTGTTTTCAACATCGGCATTTTCCAAAATGGACTTTATTAAGACTGCCAGTGAGCTTCCCTAGGAAACTTCAAAATTCATGTTAACTAAAAGGCACTTGCTGGTCTCCAGAGAAGGTACTGCCTCCTACACAAATTGTATACATCTCAAAACACATGTCCTAGTTCATAAAGTGTTTTCTTTTTATTTATTATTTTTTATGTGTATGAGTGTACTATCTGCATGTAAGTTGGTGCAGCACCTGTGTAGTGCAATGCCTCAGAGGTCAGAAGAGGGTGTCAGATTCTCCTGGAACTGGAGTTAAAGACAGTTCTTAGCCACCAATATGGGTTCTGGGAATCGAACCCGGATCCTCTGCAAGAGCAGTCGGTGTTCTTAACCACTGAGCCATCTCTCCAGCCCCATAAAGTGTTTTCAAAGGAAACCTGAGTCATTGTTGTCTTGGTAGCTCTGCCACCATAATCTCACAAATAACATCCTACTGTTCTAATGAGAACAGTTAGGGAAAACTAAATTTGAGAGATAATTATGTTCTCTGGCCTGGTCTTTCCAATGTAATGGGTGGACTATGAGCAATGCACCACCCAATCCTGCATTTGACAGTGAGGAAGACTTAAATGTGCAAGGCATGTGTGTGTGTGTGCGTATATGTGTGTGTGTGTGCGTGCGTGCATGCATGTTCATATTACTACTCAGAAAGAACACTCTTGGTTTGTTTTCTCTGATAAGAGCTGAGATAAATCATGACCCTTGGCTTGTCTTGCTGATACCCTGTGAAAGATTATAACAGTATTGTTGGGCTAATGTGTCTCTGCTAAGTACCTTGGGAATCATGTTGCAATGTCCAACCACAGTCTCAATCACCAAGTTTATGCAATAAATTATTCATGAGATGAAATAATAGGGTTCAAGTGAAAACCAAAATAATTCTGTGGCTTGTGGTTAGACAATGCTAAGTCCAGGTCTTGGTTCTTCTCGATGGTTTCTGTGTCATTGCAATTTTTCTATATTTTTTTTGTTATAATACAAAGAAATGCTACCTTTCCTATACATGTATTGTTATTCTCTGCTTCCGGTCACTCCTCACGGCCTTCGCCTCCTCCTCCCTCTGTTGCTGATTCTCTTCCTCTACCTAAACAGTCTTCTCTTCTCCTTTCATAGCACATATGTTCTGTCACTCTCTCATATTTATCCCTGTCTTCCTATCACTTTCTCCCTGCTCAGAGTCACCTTCCTACTTATAAAACACACACACACACACACACACACACACACACACACACACACACACACACGCACATAAATTTAAATCTAGAATCCACATGAGACAAAACATGTAATATTTGTCATTCTTGGTCAGCCTTTTTTTTTTAATACAATGATCTCCATATCCGTCCACTTACCTGCAAATACCATAACTTTTTTCTTCTTTATTTTAGGTTTGACATTTTCTTTGTTTGAACAATCTATTTCCTCAAGCTTGTCTTCTAGATCTGATAGTCTCTGTTTTATTTGCTTTTTACTTCATTGCTTCTTTCTTTCTCTTAAGCTTTCTGTGAGCTTTCAAGTTTTATTATACTTTGGCTTTTCTTCAGAGTTTCCATCTCTTTATTGAATTACAATTTCATGTCTTGAATTGTTTTAGTTATTTCACACAACTTTTTTGTTTTCATGATCTATTATTCATATCCTCTTTGAATTCTGTGAATAGCTCTATGATTAATATTTTTTTTTTGTCTTTTTGAGACAGGGTCTCCCTGTAGCCCCAGCTGTCCTGGAACTCACTCTGTAGACCAGGCTGGCCTTGAACTCACAAAGATCCGCCTGCCTCTGCCTCCCAAGTGCTAGGATTAAAGGCGTGCACCACCACGCCCAGCAATGATTAATATTTTTAAATCATTTTCTTTTGCATCTGCTGGATTTCCATTCTGAGGAAACATTATGATGGGAATACTTTTTCTGCAGTAGACAACATTACCTACACCATTCATGTTTTTGTCTTTCCTATGAAACCTTGGCATCTGGACTTTCATCATTGGTAGTGTTGTTTGGTATGTGCATGTGATTTCACCTTTGTTGAATGAATGTATCTTTGTTCTTTCCCCAACTTGTCAAGTTATGGCCCAGTTAAGTAGTGTCCTGTGTTCAGTTTAGAGTCCACTTTATGTTGATGTATACATGAGATGTAAGAAATGGTCTCAGTTAAGCTAAGAGTAAGTATAATTTTTGAGATGAGGTTTCAGAATGGACTTTTCATGGTCCTGGGCAGTTGTTAGGTGAACAAGTTGGGAACATTCAGGCTGAGGGTGCTCAGAGGTCTGGGGCTGGAAGTATCCTACCAACCTGAGCAGGTCTGAGAATTGAGCTGGTCATCTGCAGGAGGATTAGGAAAGGAAACTCATCATCGTCATCGCAGGTCTTGGACATCTTGCAAGTCTTGGGATATCCAAAGGTCCTAGCAGAGCTGAGATGGTGGGGCATAGGGAGGTGTGGGAAAAAGAACTCACCAGAGAAGGTCTGGGAGAGCACATAGATCTGGGGGTGTGCAAGGGTCATAGTGGAGCTGGGCTAGCTGGTGTTGTGGGAAATGAAGTGCACAGACCTAATTTTAAGTTTAATTTATTCTTGAGATATGGTCTCAAATGTAATCCTGGATAGTTTGGACCACACTACATAGCCCGGGAAATGAAGTGCACAGACCTAATTTTAAGACCACACTACATAGCCCGGGCTAGCCTCCAACTCACCAAAATGTGCCTCCCTCTGCTTCTCAAGTTTTCTTTGGTATTTTAAAGTGTTCACTGTAGAAGCCTTTCACCTCTATAGTTGGGTTTATTTCTAGATTTTTTTAAAGTTATTGCAAATTTTATGATTTTTCCCAATTTATTTCTTGGCAAGTTTGTTATTGGCATATAGAAAACATAAGGATTTGTATGTTGTTTTTGTACCCAGCTACTATGGGGACGTCTAGGGCCATATCTTCCACAAGTATGGATTATTTGATTCCTTCCTTTACTCTTTGTATCCCTTTAATTTCTTTCTCTTATCTTCCTGATCTAGATAAGGGTTCAAGCCTCATGTTAAATAAGATCAGAGAATAGGATCTCTTGTCTCATCTATGATTTTAGAAGAATTGCAATCAGTTTTTCCCAGTTAGTATAATACTGGTTATCAATTCATTATATCTAGCAGATATTATATTGAGCTATGTTCTTTCTACACATATTTCCTTTCAGACTTTAATTTTGCAGAGATATTGAACATTTTCAAATGCATCTTCTGCATCTACTGGAATGACCAATTGATTTCTGCACTTAAGACTATTGTATTTCATGCAATGATTTGAGTATGCTGAAACATCCTCTTATCCTTGAAATAAAAGTTTCTTGGTCATGGTATATGATATTCTTGATGCTATCCTGAATTCAGTGTGCAAGTATTTTTACATGAAATTTTACAATATGTCTATCAGGTAGACTGTTCTGTATTTGTGTGTGTGTGTGTGTGGTGTGTGTGTGTGCTTATCTGATATTGGTAGGAATGTAACACTAGTTCATATAACCCAGTTTGGTGCTTCTCTTTCCATTTCTTTTTTACAGAATACTTTGAGGAAAATTGTCATGATCTCTTCTTTAAAAGTTAGGTAGATGTTCTCTCCAACTTGTATTGCTACATTTTATATATAGTTATATATATATAAATATATACATACATACACATATCACTTGAACTGGAGGATTTTTTTCTTCCCTAAAAGATGTCATGTTTTCCTTAAGGAAGTTCTCGAAATTTCCTCCTTGGCAACTCCAAACAACCATCAATCCTGCACTTTTGCTCCACATTGGGTCTTTCCCTCCCAAGGTCCCCCAAAATGAAGTCCAGTAAGCACGCATCCTGTCATGATCCCCCTGCACTGGCCTCCATGATACACCCCAGGTAGTCCAACAATGGCAGAGACTTGGGTGGGATGGGGGAGGTTGGAAAGGGAAGCCGACTCTAGATTTGATTGAGAAATGATGTATGACCTATGGAAAAAGTTTAATAGTAATAATAATATCGAAAAATAAAATTAAATTAAAAAAGAAACAGAAAAGTCATAAGAATGCATGCCAAATTTTCAGATGATATCATTGCTTATGTAAACTTCTGATGGAACTATTAAAAGACAGTTGCTAAATATTTAAAAAAAGAAAATATATCTGTAGGAATGAAACTTTGCATGGCTTGAGGCAAGAACTTGCAAGACCTGTCACGTAAGACCTCTGAGGAGGGTTATCTGATATCTCTGTAGGCATTCAGTTGCCTCTGTGAGTTATCTGTAGCTCCAGAAAGTTTGGGGTATTACAATGTTTTCTTGCTTTGCCTATCTCTGCAAAGTTCCAGGACTGGATGGCCCCTTCCCTTGAGGCATTGAGCAAAATGTCCCACCTCTAGTTACCTGTTAAACAAACAGGAGCTCTGCAAGCTCCCAATTAGAGCCAAGGTGGCTCACCCCTCCCTTCTACCTGCACTTGCCCACTTCCTTGCCCAGAGCACAGTAACTTTTGGTATATAAGCACACTGCTGGCATAAATAGAGACTCTATTCTCCTGGGCTTTCTCTGAGTCCGTGTCTGTATGTCTGTCCTTATCTTTCCTTGTCTTTCTATTCCATTGGGTAACTCTCCTGTGGTCCCCTCCCCGCTCCTTGCCAGAGCTAAGCCGAGAGATTGTCTGCCTATAGGCAGAAGGGAAGACCAGCATGTGGATGCTGGCCACACATGACTAAAGGACTATTCAGACAATTATCAAACTCCTACATATATCTACAAACAAAAAAATTTTAAAAAATAAAAGGTAGAATTCAATAGTGAATCCAATTTGGTCCTGGACTTTTTTATATAACTACTTCATTCTTGTTATTATGATTGTGTTTAAATCTTTGAGGAATTGGTCCATTTTCAAAGTTTGGAAATTAAAGGGTTTTTTTCCCAAAAGAAACATTGTTATCATTATTTGTTTTTTGTTTTTTTTTAATGTTTATTTATTTATTTTATGTGTATGAATGCACTGTCTACATGTAGGTTTGTACGCCCATGTCATGCAGTGCTGCAGAGGTCAGAAGAGGGCGTCGGATTCCCCTGGAACTGGAGTTCTCCTGGAATTGGAGTTATGGACAGTTTTCAGCCACCATGTGTGTGCTGGGGATCAAACCCTGGTCCTCTGCAAGAGCAGTCGGCGCTCTTAACCGGTAGGCCATCTATCCAGCCCCTGTTATCATTATTTGGAGAGACCAGTTAATAAGTATTTCTGGTGAACTTTAGAGAACATGGACAGAGCCATAAGTGTATATATAGATGATGGAGCAGAACAATGTATATATAAGTGTATATATAAGATGATGGAGCAGAACACTGGCTATTAAAGTTATGCAAGCTCCTGCTCATTAAACATAGGTCTAGCACTTCAAAAACAAGGAACTGGGACTGATCCTTTAAAGTACTATAAACATTATTTCCTGAGAATAGGTTTAGAAGTGCAAATTATAATTCAGATGGTAATCTTTTCACCTCAAACAAACAAAATACTTAACAACATTTTCATGTATGATTTGTCATTAAATTATTAGACACATACAGTTCCCTCAGGCTTTTGCTCTAACTAGCCATTATTTATCTCTCCTCTCTCCTTATCCCTGTCTAGCCCTCCCTCCATGTCTTCTCCATTTTTTTCATTTCTCCCTTGATGATGCCAGTCTCCTAGGGTCCCACTTCTCTTGGGCTCCTTCTTTCCCTTTATCCCCAAATTTGCTTCTATAACCCTTCCTCTCCCCTCCCATTTAGACACCCTGATTTTATCCTCACTTAGTAACACTCGTCTCCTGCTATTCTTCTTTCCCAGGTTCCCTCTTTCCCTTATTGGCAGCTGATTACTATTGGTTGAGGAAGAAGTGGCCTTGTTTAAGTGAGGGACTTCGGATAGGCTGACTAGAGCTCAGTGGATGAACTGGCACTGAGGAATAGGCAGGGACATGAATTTGGCACAATAGGCCCTAGCACAAATGACAGAATGTACGAACTCAATTGGGGTACTGTGGGAAGGAGGGTGCCAGTGGAGAAGGAGGTATAAGGGCGATTAAATTGATAAAAAATTTTAAAAGCAACATTTTCAATTATGTGTTACTTATGTCTCTGTGTGGAAGCACATGCATTGGAGTGCAAGTCCCCTCTGAGAACAAAAAAAAGGTATTAGATTCCCTAGACCTGGTGGTTGTGACTTACCAGATGTGGGTAATGGGAAAGACATTTTGGTCCTCTGCAAGAGCAGTCCATATTCTTTAAGAGCTGAGCCATCTCTACCCACTCAAAGAAAAGACTTTTAAAAACATATCTAGAATTCCATGTAAGATGATGGAACAGAGGAAGAAATAGGAGAAGAGCTTGAGAAATCCACAAAGAAAGTGAAAAGGCACTTTTCACTTTTTTGGGAGGGAAAAAAAGGACATATGACAGAAGAGATATCCAAATACAACTTTAACAATACAGTTTCCTGGTAGGGAGAGGAAAACAGAATTCACATCTTAAAGGTAAACCTGGAAACAACAAAACCCTTGAGCTCAGAGCTGTAGGTTGACCAGTTGCAGGTTTTGCTGAGACAGCCATTCCTTTGTTACATAGGTCAGAAGTAGAAAATTTTATTTTATTTGTCATGCTATTTGGCTTGTAGGGCAGTGGCTAAGCACAATTTTGAAAGATAATGTACTGTTAAAAATGATAAATTCCGGGCTGGAGAGATGGCCTAGCGGTTAAGAGCACCGACTGCTCTTGCAGAGCACCCGGGTTCGATCCCCAGCACCCACATGGTGGCTGAGAACCGTCTGTAACTCCAATTCCAGGAGAACTCCAGTTCCAGGGGAATCGGAGACCCTCTTCTGACCTCTGCGGCACTGCACGACACGGGTGCACAAACCTACATGCAGACAGTACATTCATACACATAAATAAATAAAAATTTTTTAAAAATTATAAGTTCTGCTGGGTGTTGTGGCAAATGCTTTTAATCCTAGCACTCAGGAGGCAGAGGCAGCCAGATCTTTGTGAGTTCAAGGCCAGACTGGTCTACAGAGTGAGTTCCAGGACAGCTGGAGCTACAAGGAGACCCTGTCTCAAAACAAAACAAAACAAAAAAATTATAAGTTCCAAGTGCAGTGAGAAACCCTGTCCTAAAAAGGTGAAGAGGGACAAAGACCCATACTACTGAGCTCTGGTCTCTGCATGAACATCCCAACATATACCCACACTGACTAACAGTAACAACAGCATACAAAAAAAAAAGAGTAGATGTCCAGAAACCCAAATCGATCAGAGAAACTTAAAGCAATTCAAGAGGGCAGAGGAGAGAACGAGCTAATCCCCCATAGCACCAAATTGAGAGGGAAATTTTAAAGCATAATTGCAAGTTAGAAACCAGACCAAACAAGTAAAATGGAATGATAAGAGGAAAGGAAGCAACAAAAAAACGGATCTCTGCAGAGTACCTAATGATATTAAATGAGACCAAAGACTCGCCCCAAATCAAAAAAGCATAATGGGAGTAAGGAGATTAGGAACAACGAAAAGAACAGAAGAAAGAAAAAATCTTGATGCTGCTACAATAACCACATCTCACCACCGACAGGAATAGGTCACCAAGCTGAATGAAAGGATGGAAAGGAACATAGTCCAAGTAAGATTGTAGGAGCCAAAAAGAAAGCAGGAGTTTCTATTATTAAGAGGTCAAGTAACCCAATATATGTTCACAAGTAGAAGTAATCCAGAAGAGACAAGCAGCTGTCCTTACAAATCCGATTAGTAGAAGGGAAAAATTCAAAACACAATGAAGACTTCCACAATCATGAATATATATATAGAATAAAGTCCAATATAGTATATAGATAAATAAATCCAACCAAATCCAGTGCACCAATCTTATAAACACACACCGCTAACAAGGACTCCAAGGCACACTTAACCACCAGCACACTCAAGTAGGAGGCTATCAAATACCCACTGACCCCTTGGACAGAGCAACTAAGAGAATACATTAGAGATTCTGAATTACAATACATTAGAGAAATGGACCTACATGACATCTACGAATGGCTACCATGGACCAGAAAATTACACTTGTCTACTCGGCAACCCCATGGACATTCTGCCAAAATTGAGCCACATACTGGGGCAACAGAAAACCTCAATCAAATCAACAAATTGAAATAAATTTCAGGTTGCATTATAATCAGACCATAGAGTGCAAGTAAATAAAGATCAACAGCCAAGGATAAGCCTTCTGACCATAATTAAACACCGAAGACTAAACAACACACGCCTGATATAATGAACTGGTGGGTCAAAAGAAATAAAAAAAATAAAAGATTGCCTGGTAACTAAATGAAATGAACAGTACAAACACAACAAGAACCTAATGGGACACCTTAAAAGCAGTTCTAGAGGAAGTAAGTTTAGTAGCCTGGATGTCCTACAATTAAACAAACAAAGCAAACAACAAAATCAAAAAACAACAGAAATAAGAAGACAATAGAGCTAGTACTACGCTAGCTAAGAAACAACTACAAAGACAAAAAATGAACCTAAAGCAGCCAGATTAGAGTGAAACAATGAACAAAATCAGAGCAGAAGATCATGAAATAGGGAAACAAAGAAAACAATAACGAAAAAATCAAAGAGAATCAAAGTTGTTGTTCTTTTGGAGAATACAATAAGAGACAGGACCTGCGTAGCGCCAGGTGTAAGAACCAAAAGAAAGAAAGGAAACCTGCCAAATCCATAGAGTGCATGATGAAGAGGGAAACATCAACAAAACGAAAAGATCAATGCCATATCGATCAAGTGAAAGGACTTCAAAAAACTATACTCTACGAAATTAAAGAACGCTAAAGCGAAAGGTGTGAGTAATAATTTTGAAAGTCCTGAGATCACCCAAAGCTAAACAGCAAGAAGAGAGATTGAACAGTGGAGAACAAAACCATAATATTTGATGGAAACTGAAGATGTATAAGAAAACCTACACCAGACTAGAAAAAGAAGGCCCTGGAGTCGGCGATGTTTGCAGTGACAAAGTTCTATACAAACGTTTAATAGGTCCTAACAACATGCTAGCTCAAACGGTATCAGAAGGATGCAGGGTGAATATCCTCACACCAACTCTTCGTATGAAGGCCCATAGGAATCACTCTAATACGAAAAAGAAGCCAGGCCCAAAGATCCAAGCAAGAAAAAAAACTATAGACCCATCTCATAAATGACATAGATGCCGAAAAGGAACTTCGTAGTTGGGTCGTATTCAACAAAATACTGTGCAAAATCTGTGATATTAGTCCACATCAAAAAAGGATTCATACATCAGATCGAAGGGTTTGGATTCATACCAGAACAAACAACGGAGGGATGTTTTTCCAGAACAAACATATGTAAATAGCAATTAATATCATAAAACAACACATAAAATGGGACTGGAAAGACAGAAAGTCACCAAGAAAACAACAATCATCTCCAAAAATGATGCAGAAGAAAGGCCTTTGACAAAATCCATATCCCTTCAGGCTTAAGTCCTAGAGGGAATTGGACTGGAGGTACATACATCAACAATCAAATCGCATATATGAGAAACCCACAACCAGCATCCTAAATGGAGAAAAGTTATAAGGATTCCCCTTAAAGATAAGAACATGGCAAGGCTGTCCAATATCACAAATCCTTTTCAATATAGTACTTGAAAAGCTTTTTAGGGTAATAAGGCAAGAAATGAAATTAAAGGAGTATTAATTGGAAAAAGAGGAGTCAAACTATCCCTCTTTGCATACAATATGATACTTACATAAGGGATACTAAACTCGACCAGACAACTCCTGGAAATGATTAGGGGTTTCATTAAAAATTTGGGATAATAAAAATGAACCTAGAAATTTGGTAGACTTTAAAAATTTTACACCAACTACAAGCAACTAAAGAAGGAATCAAGGAGAACTTCCCACTCAAATACTTCAAAAGACCATAAATACCTAGGAACAAACCTACTAAAGACAAAACCAAAAGATCTCTAAAAAAAATTAAAACCCTGAAGAAAGAGAGTGAAAATGACACTGAAAGATGGAAAGACCCCCCCCCTGTCAGGGATGGAAAAAATTAATATGGTAAAAATGTCTTCTCTACCCAAGTTATTCTATATACAGATTCAATGAATCTCTGATTAATATCTCCTCAAGACTCTTATACATGCTGGAAAAAAAAATTTAAAAAAAAAAAAAAAAAAAAAAAAAAAAAAAAAAAAAAAAAAAAAAAAAAAAAAAAGGAGCAATACAGGGGGTATCTCTTATAACCAGACTGTTAAACTTACTACAGGGCTGTAGTAATACAAACAGACTGTACTGGGCACAAAAAAAAACAACCCATAGTACCATGGAATCAAAACTGTAAGAGCCAAAACTTGATCCGCATCATACTTTCAGCCATCTCAATTTGATAAGGGGGCCAAGAAAGAACAATGGAACCAAAGACGCATCTTCTAGCAGTTGTTTGCAAAAACGGATCACCCACTTGTAGAAGAATAAAATACAAACCCCTACCTCTCACCCTGTAAAAATCTAACTCCAAATGGATCAAAGACCCTTCAATGTGAAAAGGACCCTAAACTTGACATGCCCTCCTGCGATATAGAAGAAAAACTTTGCAGCTAACCTAACAAGACCTATGGGCATAGGAAAAGACTTTCCGAATAAGACGAGCTGCATGAGGAAACAAGGTCAACAAACTGCCAAGTGGGACCTTAAAATTCTCAAAAGCCTCTCTGTATAGCAAAGAAATAAACTAATCAGGAAGTGAAGGAAAACCCACACAGTGGAGGAACCCTTCACTGCTGATTACAGCTGACAGAGCCTAACTTCCAGAATAATTAATAACTACTCAAAAACAAACAAGTAAGTAAACATACACACTTAAAGATGGAGTAAAGAGCTGAACAGAGACTTTACAAGTGAGGAAACAAAGAGATGGCATGACAACATGTTTAAAAAGTGTTTCACATCACTATAATTAAGGACATGCAAATCAAACCCACTTTAAGATATCATCTCACTACTGCATAAGGCTGTTATAGCTAGGAAGTAGACAGAAAACAAATTATACTAAATGGCGGGAGAGGTTGTAGGGAAGGGGAACAAGCCTCATCCATTGGCGGGTGGGAATGCACCACTGTGTGCAAAACAAAACCATTATGGAAATGTTGCAGTTGGAGTAACTTTAAAAAGAACTCAGAANCCATCTCTACAGCCCAAATAAATTTTTTAAAAACCCCTGTAAGATAGGTATATTAGAGATTGAAAATAGATGGAAAGAGCCCCCCCCCGTTCATGGATTGGTAAAAAATTAATATGTAAAAATGTCTTAGTCTACCCAAGTTATTTCTATACAATATTCAATGAATCCGGATTAATATACCCTCAAGAACTTCTCTACATGCTGGAAAAAATAAATTTGAAATCTAAGAAACTAAATCAAAAAGAAAGCAACAAAAACCGAAAGAAAAAAAAAAAAAAGAGCAATACAGGGGGATCTCTTATAACCAGACTTTAAACTATACTACAGGGCATGTAGTAATACAAGACAGACTGTACTCGGCACAAACAAAAACATAACCCATAGTACCATGGAACAAAACTGAAGACCAAAAACTTTGACCCATATACACTTTCAGCCATCTCAAATTTGATTAAGGGGGCCAAGAAAGAACAATGGAGCCAAAGAGCATCTTCTACATGGTTTTTTGCCAAAAACTGGATCACTCCCACTTGTAGAAGACATAAAATTCAAACCCCTACCTCTCACCCTGTCACAAAAACTCAACTCCAAAAGGATCAAAGACCTCTCAATGTGAAAAGACCCTAATACTGACAGCCCTCCGTCGCTATAGAAGAAAAACTTTGCAGTAACCTACAAGACATTGGATAGGAAACGCACTTTCCTAAATAGACCGAGCTGCAAGGAAACAAGGTCCACAACTGACAAGTGGGACCTTAAAATTCTCAAAAGCCTCCTACAGCAAAAGAAGATAAATAATCAGGAAAAGTGAAGGGAAAACCCACACAGTGGAGAACCCTTCACATGCTGATTACACTGACAGAGCCTAACTTCCAGAAAATTATAAACTACTCAAAAACAAACAAGTAAAAAGACAACACACTTAAAAGATGGAGTAAAGAGCTGAACAAGACTTTACAAGTGAGGAAACAAGAAATGGCCATGAGAACATGTTTAAAAGTGTTTCAACATCACTATAATTAAGGACATGCAAATCAAACCCACTTTAAGATATTCATCTCACTGATAAGGCTGGCTAAGGCTAGGAGTAGACAGAAAAACAAATTGATACTAAAATGGGGAGAGGTTGTAGGGAAGGGACAAACACTCATCCATGGCGGGTGGGGAATGCCAACCACTGTGTGACAAAACCATTATGGAATGTGCAGTTGGAGAACTTTTTAAAAAGACTCAGAAGGCCTACCACCTGCCCCAGTGTGGTGTTTTGAATGAGTGACCCCTATAGGCTTTAAGTATTCAGATATTTGTCTCAGTTGGTGGCACTGTTCTGGAGATCTTAGAAGGTGTGACAATGCTGAGGAAAGTAGTACCCCTCTGGGGGTGGGCTTGGTGAGCTTAACAAGGTTCTTGCTGTCTCCAGTCACTCTCTCTGCTTCCTGTGCTCATTGCGTATGTGACCCTCAGCTTGCTGTCCAGCTCCAGCCGCCATGCCTCCCACCACAATGGGCACTCTAATTCCCTGGAACCGTCAATCGTAAGCTCAAATAAGCTCTTCCTTTTATAAGTTTCTTTGGTATGGTGTTTTATCACAGCAACAGCAAAGTGATAATACAGTTATTTGGTACCAGAGAGTTGGCTGTGCCTGTTGACTGTGAAGCACCTGACCATGTGGATGTTGGAGAAATGTGGAAGAATATGGAACTTTGGGCTAGAAAAAGCTGTTGATTGCTGTAAACAGAGCTTAAGGGGCTATTCTTGTAGAAGCCTGGAAGAAAAGCATTGCTGCAAAAAATTGTAGTTCCAGAGGAAAATAGAGACTGAGGCAGCAACTGGGATATTTTGATAAAGAGTCTGGCAGCATTTTGTCCACAGTCCAAATGTTTGCCTGATGCTAAGTTACGTTGAAAAAAGCAATGGACTACTGTCTTTGGCAGAGGATAGTTCAACACAGCCTATTGTGGAAATGGTGGCAAGGCTATTAATGAATATTGTACAGATCTACAGTGATGAAGAGCAGATGGGGCAGAACGAAATGCAGAATGTACAGTTTTGGATCTGAAAATCCCACTAGGAAGATTAAAGATGGTGCCAAGGCATGTTGAAGGAGAGGTTCCTTTGAAGGAAGTTAAAGTGATTAAGGACAGGCCTACCCTTTAACAAGTAAACAGTGGAAAAAGTGAGATTTAAAGTGATTAAGAACAGGCTTAGAGATTTACAAGTAAACAACAGAAATCGTACCTTCAGGGCAAGACCAACACCCAGCTAACCTCCAACTTTTTGAAAGGGAAATACTGAAAGGGTTTTCTGCTCCAATTTCAGGGCAGAGAAAAGTTTGCAAATGTGGTTGAAATAGGACAGAGTCCATCCCAAAACTTGCAGCCAAATCAGCAGTTTCATTCACTGGTGCTGGCTTTAGAGGCACGACGTTTGTGTAAGAGTGAAGTGGTTATCAGTTCTTCCTCTGCGGTTTCAGCGAGCTGCCAAGGCCAGGCAGAATGCAGGCAGGGGTGTGTCCCTGAATAAAGAAGGGCCCTGATAGGCCATTGCATGCAGCTGTGATGTGAAGCCTGGTTGGCAGTGGGGACCCCAAGAAGACATTAAAGGTGCCAGACCTGTGAGGATATTTGCCAAGCAGAGCTTCATACAGGGAGTGGTACCAGCTAAGAAAGAGATGTATGTTGCAAGCAAGCTGGAAGAGCTGAGCCATCTAAGCCCTTTGGAGTCAAGTCCCAGAAGTCGCACATGGAGTTACTGGAGTTGGTGTTTGCCCTGTAGGTTTTTTCGGTCTTGTTTTGGTCCGGTTTTTCCTCACTATGGCCTCTATTCCTCCCTTTTGAATGGGAATGTGTATTCAGTTCCACTTTACATGGGGAGTATGTAATTGTCTTTTGATTTTACAGGAGCTTACAGTTTAGGAGGATTGGCCTGAGTCTCAGAAGCGACTTTGGACTGTAGACTTTTGACTTTTGAATGGCATTGAACCTGGTAAAGACTATGGGGCCTTTTAGTTTGGACTACATACATTTTGCATTTTATATAGCCAGGCGCTTCTGGGGGCCATGGAGTGGAATGTGGTAGCTTGAATGAGTGTCCCCCCATAGGCTTTAAGTATTCAACATTTGTCTCCAGTTGGTGGCACTGTTCTTGGAGGGCTCTGTAGAAGGTGTGGCTGTGCTGCAAGAAGTATGTCACTTGGGTCAGGCTTCAGGAGTTTAAATGCTTGCCTGTCTTCCCTATGCTCTCTATCTGCTTCCTGTGCCCATTGAGAGATGTGACCCTCGGCTTGCTGCTGCTCCAGGGCTACCGAGCGCAGTGCCGGATTCCTCCCACGCCACAATGGACTCTATATCCTGCGCCTGGAACTCGGTCAGTAGTAAGCTCAATTCACTCTTCCCTTTTTATAAGTGCTATTGGTCATGGTGTTACACAGATCACAGCAACAGAAAAGTGTACTAATACACCCCAACAATTTACAGTATTGTTCCTGGGTATATACCAAAAGGACTCATCCTACTGGGAAAGATACATACAGATTGTTATGCAGCTCTCTATCACATATGAGGAGGAGCTGGAACCAACCAATAGTGGCCCCTGCAACGCGAGGCAAAGTGGATAAAGATAAGAAAATGTGGTACCATCTACACAATGTGAGGTTCTTGGCGGTAACTAGAAAACTGAATTATTAAATTTGCAGGAAATCTGTAGAAGACAAAAATTAAACCCATACCTCTACCCTCTATGACAAAAACATAACTTACAAGTGGATCAAGAGATCTCAATGTGGAGCCTGAAAACCCTGAAGGTAATAATAAAAAGTTGCAGCAGACCTCAAGACATAGATGTAGAGGGACTTTCTAAATCCAACAGCAGCCGCATGGAATAAGGTCAAAGTGAACGTGTGGGCCTCATAAAACTCAAAAGCTTCCTGCCAGCAAAAGAAACATCAAGCGGAGGTGAAGAGAACACCCCAGCGATGGAGAAGAAAGAATATCTTACCAAACAACTATCTGACAGGCATTAGAATGTCAAGAATATATCAACCTACTCAACAAATCAAAGCTGAATAAGACAAATTAGCCATACTCAAAATGGGAGAAAGAGTTGAACACGTCTTCACCAGTGAGGAATTAAAGATGGATGGAAGACTCTTAAAAAATGTTCATATCATTAATAATTAAGTAAATCCGAATTTACACCTCTCAGATACATCCACACTCCAGTACGCTAGCTACAGATCAAGAATAAAAAAGAAAAGACAACAAATGCTGGAGGGGTTGTTGAGGAAAGGAGAGAACACTCATCCACTGCTGTGGGAATTTGTAAACTGGTACAACCACTATGGAAAGCAGTGTGGAGAAAACTAAAGACTTGTGATTTACCACTTTTTTTTTTTGTGGTGGTTTGAATTACAGTTGTCCCCCATAGGCTTTAAGTATTCAGACATTTTGTCTCCACTTGGTGGCACTGTTCTAGGAGGTTTAAAGGTTGTGGCCCTGGCTAAGTTACATCACTGGGGGCAAGGCTTAGTGAGTTTCAAAACAAACCTTCAGTCTCCAGTTCTTCTCTCGTTTGACTTCCTGTGCTCATTTCGATTGTGAACCATTGGCTGTGCTTCCCAGGACCCAGCCACCATGCCTCCCACCTACAATGGACTCTTTATTCCCTGGAAACTTGCAATCTTAAGCTCTATAAACCTCTTCCTTTGATAAGTTCCTTGGTCATAGTGGTTATTAGCAACAGAAAAGTGACTAATACAGTTATTTGTTACCAGAGTGGGGTATTCAGCCCACTTGGACATTATGTGGCTCGATATCTTTAGTGTCAACTTGATACACTTGGGTTTGAGGGAGCCGCAATTGGGGAATTGGCTCCATTGGGACTGGCCTGTAGCCAATCTGTGGAATATTGTCTTGATTGTCGGCAATGTGGGAGGCCCAACCTCTATGGGTGTTACCACCCATGAGCAGGTTGGTCCTAGGTTATGTATAAGGAAGTCAGGGAGAGCCCAGGGAGCGCAGAGCAAGCTCAAGTGAAGCCAGTAAGCAGCATCCTCCACTGGCCTGTGCTTCAGCTCCTACCTCCAGGTTCCTGCCTTGAGTCCGCCTTGGGCTCCCTATGATGAACTGCTCCAGGAGATGTAAGCTGAATAAGACCCTTCCCCCTCCCAGTTGGTGTCAGTCAGAGTGTTTTGGTCACAAGAATAAAGACAATCTAGAACAGAATGTTTACCGAAGATGGGGTATTGCTGTAGCGGCCCCGGACCTTTGTGTTTTTGGTGAAGGATTGTGGCGTTTGGAACTTTTGGGCTGGGAAGATCATTGAATGCCTAAAGATTGTTTATGCTGTGGAGCTTGGAGCAGTTTTTGCTGAAGAGAGTTGAGAAGATGGAGCTTGGGCTGTGAAGGTTGTCTGTTATCAAAGGGAACAGAGACCAACAGGGGACTGTGTAATCTGTGGGTTTCTTGTCAGCTGGGGCAGAAGAATCAGCTTTAAGACAAAAGGACCAAGCACACTGTGGTGAAATCTTCTGGAAAGAAATTTCTCTTAGGGTCAGCACACAGAAGCTGTCGTACCCAGAAAGGGCCTGAGCCTCACTCAATGCCAGAAGCAGGACTTGAAGTATGTAAAATCCCTTATATGGTTCTGGTGTTGAATTGGGTAGAAGCAGTTAGGGCACTGTGAGGGTCGGAACGACCATTTTGGAAGTGCACCTGGTTTGCAGTGAAGACCCCAGTGATTGGCAGGGATCATGAGGAGAAAGCTGAGACTTTGCACAGGAGAGGGTTCAGAAGGAGACCATTGGTGAAGGTGATTCTCAGTTTGAATAAGTGGAGACCCCCAGCTTTTGTGAGATTTCAGGACCATGGGATGATCACCAGAGCAGCATACACGGTGGATGAATGGAGTGCGCCTGGGCCTTGCAGATGAGCTGTTGTGCTAATGGACAGCAGAGCAGAGAATGGGAGCTGCCAAACCCTTTGGAGCCCCAGAAGTAGCATGAGTGGAATCCCGGTGTCCCAGCCTTGAGCTGACTTTGCTTGACTTAGTTTTGTTTGAGTGTGCCTGATTCCTCCCTTTGACAATAGACAGGTACTTGTTTTTGGATGTTACAGGAGCCCACATGTTAAGAGACTTTTACAGACTGAACTTTTAAGTGCTTTTAGACATTTTAAGGACTGTGGGCTTTTAAGTGTATTGTGCTTAGGTTGTAATTAATGTTAAAAATCATACCTTGGGGTAAGAACTGGAAAAGGTGGTGGTTTAACTAAGTGATGTGTTTTGTGTGTCAAGTTGACAAAAGGGGTCCATTGTGTTGCATAGCTTTAGTGTCAACTTGACCCCTTGGAGAGGGGGAATCAAATCTCAACTGAGAATTGCCTTAACTAGCCAGACTCCTTGCCATCTGCGGAGTTTGTCTTGATTGTTGCGCAATGTGGGAGGGCCCAACCCACTATGTGGGTGGTGCCCTCTGGGCAGAGTTGTTGCTGTACATGTATAAGAAGGGCGGCTGGGCATGGCCAAGGGAGCATAGCCAGTAAAAGCACTGCCTCCATGGCCTTGTGCTTCAGCTGCCTGCCTCCCGTTCCAGCCCGAAGTTCTGCTTGGACTCCCTGAGTGAGCTGAACTGTGATCCAGAGATGTGTGATTAGAATAGAACTCTTTCTCTTCTCCAAGTTGGTTGTCAGTCAGAGTGTTTTGTCACAGCAATGGAACAACAACTAGAACACCATCTGACCTAGTCATACCACTCCTGGGTATATCCCCCAAAGATTCACCCTAGCAAAGATATATGCACATCTGTGTTATTGAAGCTCTCTTCACAATAGGAAGAGCTGGAAACAAACCCCATATGCCCTCAAACAGATGAGTAGATGCCAAAAATGTGGTACAGTTACTCACAGGACTACTACTATTCAGAGTAAAGGAGGATGGCATTATGAACTTTGCAGGTAATAAATGGATGGAGCTGAAGAAATTTGCTGAGTGAGGTGACAAAGTCCCAGAAAGACAAACAGGAATGGTTTCCCTCATTGTGGATGCTAACACCAAATCCCCCAGTGAAATGCAAGCTGAAGACAGTATAGTTATATTTTGTTTATCTGAATGCAACTATAATTGTTATAATGTGAATCTCGTCAATGACTCTAGCAATCCATCCACCAAATATTTTCAGACTCTGTAATTACTGATATGAGATGGTAAATGTATATAAAATAAAGAAAAAAAAATTAATGGAGAAATGGAATTCCTGCAAAAAAAAAAGACTGAGAGAAATATGCAGTACAGTTATGGCAGAATGCATGACTTGGGATGGGCAATGGGGTGGGGTGGGGGAGAAGGGATGGGGAATATGCCTGAAAGAAGAAATGAAAAATGTTGTATGAAAATACCAATCAATAATAAATAAAGAAAAAGAGCAAATATGCAGGTAACTGGATGGAACATAAGATATTATGTTAAGTAACACAGTCCTTTTGGCTCTCTCCCCCCCCCAAAAACCCCCAAGTGACCTTGAGGACCAGATCTCCAGCTGACCTTGAAAAAACAAAAACTTTGGTTAATCTGGGCTAAACGTGTGGCCTTAAGCATCCAAAAAAGTAATATAACCCAGAAATAAATAATCAGTAAGTTCTGAGAAATTGTAGTTCAGATATAAAACTTGAGATCCTCTAAACCTTCCATGCCAGATGGGATACTAAGATATCCAGCTTGTAGACTGAGTGGCTACTGGGATTTCAGCCTCTTTAGAGTAGACTGCCATTTTTGGACTACCTAGGCTGTTCATGGAGGCCAGTACAGGAAGATCAAGACAGGACATAATGCTTACTGGACCTCATTTACTGGGGACCATGTGGAGCACAAGGGCAGGTTGATGGTTGTTTGGGCTTGCCTAAAGAGGAACTTAAGCACCTCCTTGGGGAAAAAATGACATCTTTTTGTAAAAACTAAAGATTATATTTAACAGTTAAAAATATTTCATAAAATACTATTTTCTCTCTTTTTGATACATGCTCAACAATTCCTCATTTTCCTTATGTGATCCTATGGTGTGTTCTAATGTATAGGAATGTTATATTTCATATTCTAAAAAAATGAGAATGTAAAGTTATACTTTTTTATGTGCATGCAATACTTTGCTGTTAAATGTGAATCTCTAAATGTGCTTGGAAATTAACTATAGTTATTTTCAGATTTTTGATTTTATGTGTGGCAGTGTATATATGCATATTTTGGAATATATATAAAATCAAAGGGAACAAAAAAAGAGAATAAAAAAACCTATTTAAAGAACTGACTAAAACAGTAAACTTGTGTTTCAAAAAGGTTATAAAAGACTGAGAAAAAGATGCAAGACAGGATTTAATGTGTATGACAGAATCCATGAGCTTTGGTGGCGGGCAGGGGGCATGAGGGGTGGGCATGGATGGGGGAATGAATTTAAATTTGATTAAGAAATGTTGTATGAAATGCACTCAATAAAAATTAAAAAGTTTTAAAAAGAAACATTTTACAATATATGTGTATGAATGTACTGTCTGCATGTAGGTTTGTGCACCCATGTCATGCAATGCCACAGAGGTCAGAAGAGGGTCTTGGATTCCCCTGGAACTGGAGTTCTCCTGAATTGGAGTTACATACGGTTCTTAGCTGCCATGTGGGTGCTGGAGATCGAACCTGGGTCCTCTGCAAGAGCAGTCAGTGCTCTTAACTGCTAGGCTATCTCTCCAGCCCTGGACATGTATTCTTTCATCTTGTTTATGTCATGGAAGATTTTCCTCTTTCCTTCAACTAGAATTGACATTTTTTCTGGGTATAGTAACCTTGGTTGGCATTTGTAGTTGTTTAGCACTGGGAATGCTTTGGTCCACATTGTTCTTGCTTTTATAGTTTGCACTGAGAAGTCAGCTGTAATTCTAATAGGTTTCCCCTTATTCCGCTTACATGTAACTTGTTGTTTTTCTCTTGTGGCTTTTAGAATTTTGGCTTTGTTTTGGGTGTCTAGCATTTTAACTATGATATGGCTTGGGGAATTTCTTTTCTGGTCTTGTCTATTTGGTGTTCTATGTGCTTCTTGTATTTGTATGGATTTGTCTTTTTTTAGTTTAGGAAAATTTTCATCTATTATTCTGTTGAAGATCTGATCAATATCATTCTGTTGGGATTCTTCTCCTTCCTCTACTCCTATGGTGTGGAGGTTTGATCTTTTCATGGTGTCCCACATTTCCTGGTTGTTCCATTCTTGTGTATTTTTAAATTTTTCATAGTTTTTACTTGAGTTTTTTTTTTTCTGTGTTATCTTCCAGGTCTGATATTCTTTTTTCTGCTTCCTCCATTCTACTTCTGAGGCTTTTTCTCATTCTTTCCTCTTGACTGGATGAGTGTTCAATTTCCTTTTTTATTCTGTCTTGTGTTTTCTTTACTATTTCCACTTCCTTTTGGAGTTTCTCAATCTTTTCTTGTAGCGCCTTGCTTCGCTGGTTGATTTCCTTTTTCATTTCAGCATGGGATCTTTTCAATGTTTCCACTTCCTTCCAGAGTTTGTCATTTTCTCCCTCTAGTTCTTTCCTGAGTGTGTCACTTTCTCCTTTTAGTTCTTTCCGAAGATCATCATTCTTTCCCTCTTGGTTTTTTCTGAGCTTTTCATTCTCTCCCCTTAATTACATGATTTCTTTGAATATATCTGTGATTGTTTTACTATCTGTGTCCTGGGCTACCTCCAGGGAGGTCCCATTGTGGGAATCCTCCATGGGTTCAGTAGACTTTAGTGTGGAGTTATTCTGTGTTTTTCCCATATTGTTATTTCTTTGTGCTCTTGGCATGTGGGTTTCCTTTAGCCTGTATTTCGATGTGAATCACAAATGCCTCTTCACCGTGTTGAAGGATCACTTTCTCTGATTCCGTCTCTTTATTTTGGGGGTGATGACTTGTCTACATTTCAGGCTTTCAGTTTTGGTTATATATTGGGAGGTATAGCTCAGTCTTCCCTTTCTATTCTGCAAGAACTGGGTAGGTAACAGCCCTTATGACCCCCTCTGAGCCCTGTGCTCCCTCTGCTCTGCTGCTGCCAGCCAGCTCCTTTAGGTTGGTTGTAGGGCTTACTGAACACTCCCTCTGGAATTCCAGTTCGTGGGGGGAGGTTGAGCTGGTCTGGGCCAAGCACTTGCTGTGTCCCTGGCAGGCCTAGCCTCTCTTTCTCACAATCCCTACCAGACACTGCATGGTCTAAAATGTTTCTTAATGATCCTCTGGTTGCCATTGGAGTCTCTTATATCTTCCCCTTATCCATCTCTGATTTTATTAATTTGGGTCTTTTCTTTATTTTGGTCTGACTGGTTAGGAATTTGTTAGTATTATTTGTTTTTTTTTCAATTAATCCATGCATTGATTTCTTCTGTACATTGTCCTTTTGGTCTCCATTGCATGGCAGTAGGTGGCTGGAGTGTAGAGCTCAGAGCTCACATCTTCAGTCATACACAGGAAGCAGAAAGATCCAACTGGAAGTGGGGAAGGGCTATGAACTCTCAAATCCCACCCCAGATGATGTGATGATATGCTTCCTACAGCAAGGCAGGCCCTCGTGAAGGACCACTTCCTCCCTGAGATGCACCACAAACAGACCAAGTGTTCAAACATTTGAGCATGGAGAGGACATTTCCCATTCAAACCACAACCCTGCTATGAAGTTTAAAGTTATTTAAAGTAAATTTTGAAATAATAAATGAGGAGAGATGGCTCAGCCATTAAGAACACTGGCTACTCTTGCAGAGGACCCAGGTTCAAATCCTAGCACCCACATATTGACTAACAGCCAGCCACCTTTACCTCAAGTTCCAGAGACTCTGAAGTCTTGCCTCTGGGAGAGTGTCTGTTTTTCCTTACCCAGACACTTCTTCACCAAGATTCACAGAGGCACCTTTTTGTTCTTCATCTTCCTGCAAACCCTGGAAGTCTGTATGTGTGCATGTGCACATGAGTGCAGGTGCCTGCAGAGGCCAGAAGTGTTGGATCCAACAGGAGATGGAGTTACAGGTGGTTATGAATTACCTTATGTGGGTTCTGGGAACTCTATAAAAGCATTATCTGCTTTTAACTATTGAGACTTCTCTCCAACCCACAAGTATCCAAAGACTTAAGTGAAAATTTCTCAGTGTTGATATTCTCCCCCAATAGTGAATGAGCCTTGGCCCACCACTATTTTTTACATTTCAGTAACATGTTGCAAAGAAACAAACACATCACAGTAATTCCAAAACCAACAAAATATATAAATAGAAGGCAGCATAGAAAGTAACTAACTTGCCCATATTTTGTCTAAGTGCACTTAAGAGTATTTAAAACAAAGACAAATAAAATGTATGCAAAATGAAACCTTTCAAAACCATACTGTTTTCAAAATCTGGTCTCAGACATACCTAATGTCCCTCCTAGTTCCAATGGCCTGTGACTTTCAAGCACAAGCCCTGATAATCTGTGTGTAGTACCTTAGATCAAGGATGACATCCAGTGGCCTATTTGGTTAATAACAATTAGATTTGTACATAGCCTGGGGAATTCTGAGGTCTCCTATCATTTAATCTAGCAGATAATATTTCAGTTGGACAAAATCAATCAACACTAACAAGCATTCCCCACTGACACAATGGTCTCTGGCTGATGTCCACTGCCACTCCTTGAGAGTTTAGGGAATAGACCCCAAGAGCACAGTTCCCTTCTTGTCCTTGAACAGAACCCAAAAAAATGTCTTTAGTTTTGACATGGACTCCCAGAAGGGACTCTGGGTGTCTCATGTCTCTTTTCCTAAATGAGCAGTGTCTTCTGAGAGCTATGGGCATGACTAAAACTTCAGTTTTCTTACTAATCCATTCTGGTGAACACCTTTGGAATTTGATTTTCATGGTCGAAACAGGTTATATTTATATCAAAATTTCATCCCATTTCCTAAATGATTTGGGGGTTTCAGCTCTTGAGGGAAGACTGCCTTGAACTGCTTTATGGGTTTCTATCACCCATTTTTATCACTATCTGGCCTATAACAACTTTGCCAACACTGTGTTAAGATTACATGTTCTGGTTTTGGTGATACATAGCACCCCACTTCTAGGTACTGAATTCTGAACTAACTAGGATTAGGTCCAAACTAGGCTAGCAATGAAAGTGCATCAAATAGCAATATCGTAGGTCCTACTCGGACTCCCTTTAATGACCCAGTCCTGTGATCTCTGTCAAAAGAATTCAGCGAGACACTAAGAGTAGAAGTAAAAAATAGGAAGACCTTATTTCAACGCAAAGTGATGCACTCTGAGGGCTGGCAATGGTCAATGCCCAGAGATCATTGTGACAGTCTACATTTCCAGTGAGTTCTCTATTGTTTCAAAAGTCTCTAGAACAGGCTGCTTTTTCTGATCTATGTTTTTCTGTCCAAGTGTTTCACAAACCTATCTGGATTAATTCTTGTGGGCAGGGACAATGGCTTGTCTTGACATCTGTTGATGTCCTTCTGGGCAGTTCAGAATTCCATGTCTCTATGCCAGGACAGATTAAAAGATGTATATTCCACTCTTTAAAATGATTTCACTTTAATAATAGAAGTCCTGCCCAGAGACCCACACTGTGTACGCTTATTCTCTATACCTGGCCATTTGTAACATTTTGTGTTCCTGGGCCTCTGTTGCATGAGGGAGCTTCACTGATAACAACTGAGAGATGCGTTAGTGTTCTCTTTACCCCTTGTTCTATGTTCCATGAGCCTTAGTTGTAGAGGTTGCATCACAGATGTTCTACTTAGGCTTGGGAAATTCACAGGCAATCTCTGTGTATGACCAGTTGTGGAACTCTATAGTAATCCATCTGTAGTCTGTTGAAAAAGGAGCTTCTTTGATAATGGTGACTGGGATACTTGTTTGTAAATATAAGGATCTATATTTTGTACATAGTAAGATATTACATGTGTCTAGGGATGTGACAGCTTTGGAGTTTTCTCTAAGATCTATGACCTCTTCAGCCACTTGTATTTAGCTATGTTTACAGTACCAGACGTGAGTTTCCTGCCATTGAGGGAGCTTTAAGTACAGTTAGGTAGATATAGACAACCTCCAAGATAAAAGTGCCTCTACTGCAGCAATGTTGTTAGCTGTGACAGTCATTGATGTGATTATTAGGCCTTAAAGCCAGGGTGGATCCATTGATTATTGTTCTCCCTTAGCAGTTTGCCTAGTGTTCTCCAAAGTTATAAGAGATAACCTTCAGGGGAGATGGCTTCCAGGTCAGTTCCAACACCATTGCTCCGAAGCCTGTCTCTGAAGTATGTCCTGTCTTTCATAACAGGGTCTTACCTTCAAGTTCTAGGAGCCAATCAAGGACTGTGGCAAAAGACTATAATTTGGGGACTCTCTTGGACTACCCTGGCCAACAATTCAAAGGAAGGTTTCTCTTGTCTGGCACTGTTTCTTTTCATATATCCTTCAGCTACACACTATTCATATATTCAGTGAGACACTAGAGTGGAAGTAGAGGTAGGGAAGATCCGTGGACTCATATAGAGATATTATATGTGTAAATTATAATGTGGTGTTTGGATTAATAGGATCCCCCTTGTTTTACAGGCTAGCTAGGGATTATTTCTTTCTCCCTCTCTCCCTGTCTAGCCCTCCCTCAATGTGCTTCCCATTTAAAGTTTCCCCATTTTCTCTACTTCTCCCTTGATAATATGTATCTCCTATGGTTCCACCTCTCTTGAGCTCCTTCTTCATCTTTATTCCCATAATTCCTTGTGTGGCTCTCCCTCTCCCCCTCCCATTAAAACCCCCATTTTATAACCCATTTCTCTTAGTTTAAATTCCACCACCTAGGGCTCAGGGACCATTTCAGAAGAGGGAATGGAACGATTGTAAGAGCCAGGGAGGAGGTGCATGACCATACAGAAATAAGAGTCCTACAGGCTCCTGGGACCTTGCTCATATGAACCTGCAGCAGTGGTATCAGCATGCACAAGACCCATGCAAACTCAAGCAGACAAAAACCCAGCATGGAACCATGGAAATGGACAAACAGGCAACAGTCTTATGGGAAAAATTATTGGCATGTTATTACTACTGGGTGAGGGACTCTGGATGCGCTGACTAGATCCCAGTGGATAAACTTGCACTGAGGGATATTTGGGGACACTGGCTTGACAAAGATGGGCCTTAACACAGATGACAGAATGCAAGAATTCCAGTGAGGAGGTCTGTGGAAGGGTTCCAATGGTGGAAGAGGGTATAGAGATGGCTGGGATATTCTGTGTGAAATACACAAAAGTTCAACAAAACATTAGTAAGAAGAAAATATTTGCTTCTCCATTAAGGATATTATAGCTACAGATTATCTGTACACAGCCAGTATCAAGTTGAAAAAGCAACTGTTGGGGCTGGAAAGATGGCTCAGCGGTTAACAACACCGACTGCTCTTGCAGAGGACCCAGGTTCAATTCCCAGCACCCACATGGCGGCTAAGAACCGTCTTTAACTTCAGTTCCAGGGGAATCCAAGGCCCTCTTCTGACCTCCCCAGCATTGCACAACATGGGTGCACCAACCTACATGCAGACAGTACACTCATACACATAAAAAAAATAAATAAAATATCCTTTAAAAAAGAAAGAAGCAAGTGTTGTGCATTAATTTACTGAGAGTTGTAATAATGAATAATGTTGAATTTTGTCATCCTTTTCTGCTCCTAATAATTTTTATCCTTTTTATTTTGTTAGCATATGAAATTTTATTGACTGTGCTTTGAATATTAAAACAACACAGTATTCTTAGAATAAAATGTAACAGGGAGACCCTGTCTCGAAAAGACCAAAAAAATAAAATAAAATAAAATAAAAAATAAAATGTACTTTCATGATGAATTATTTTGTATATTTCTGGGTTCAATTTTCTAACATACTGTCAAAGATAGTTGTATAAAGAAGATGTTACTTTTATTTTTAATTATGTGTATGTGTATGCATGGGGTTGGGGGAGGGGATTGTACGCATGAATGCAGTGTCCACCAAGCCAAGAAGACTGTGTGGGATCCCCTGGAGATGCAATTACTGGAGATGTGGGAGCTGCCTGCTGTGGCCACAGGGAGCTGAAATCAGACAGGTGTTCTGCAAGAGAATAGTAGGTGCACACAATGGTTGAGCCATGTCTCCACACATATTGTAATCCATTTGTTTGGCCTGTAATCAGAGTCCTATAGCTTCAGCTCCTGGATTATAATGGTTGAAATGGGTTGTCTCTAATGTCCAATTTCAAGCCATTTCCTGCAACAAGAGGACAGACTCTCCCCTTAATGAGAAAACTTGTCCGCCCTTCTCAGAAGTCCCTCCCTCATTGCAAAAACATGCAGTCCTTACACCAGGTAGCCCTGGGGAGCTTTTCTGAGTCCTAACTGGGAAAGCGTAACTTTTCCATTCCTTTTTATCTATGTCCTTTTCTTTTGGCTACTGAACGGAGACCTACACGTGTTTTTCCTGGCAGTCTGGCCTTGCTCCTTTGCTCTCTGAAGTTTTCCTGTGCTCCTGCCTTGCAACTCCTTGCTGGTGTCCATGGCTCACCTGCCCGTTTTGGGGACGCTAACTCAAAAGGTGTTCTACCTTCTATCTTCCTCTTCTCCCTCTCCCTACTCCTGGAGATGCCAAGACTTACAGCCTGCCCTGTTGCTTTCTTCAAAGCTCTAATACAATTCATCTTAAACCTCCTTCTGACTCCACTTCTAATATTTTTTGTTAATGAAACTAAGAACCCCCAAAAGCGACCCCAATTTCCCTAATAACAAAGTAAAAATTTTAAGCTCTATAGGCTATATATGGGCATACAGCCACAAAAACTTTCCCATTTTTCTCCCCAAACAACATTTTTATAAATGTGAAATCTTCCTAGCTAAGCCTTTTACAGAGAGAAATCACTTTTGGCTCAGGGGTCTACACACAGGATTTGGTCCTGGAGGGACAGGGTGCTAGGATCTATTCCTTTGCATAAAGATCAGCAGATATCCCCAGGCAAATGCTGGCTTCAAAGAACACTAATCTGTCTGACATCTCTTTCTCTTTCTTTTTTTCAGGTTCAAAGTATTTCTCTTGCTTTCTTTAGTAATTGGAAAAGGAAATACTTAATTACTAAACATTACATTCACTCTCAGAAAATGTTCCATAGGAAAATTAGAAAAATATGGAATGCGAGTTCAAGGCCAGCCTGGTCTACAGAGTGAGTTCCAGGACAGCTGGGGCTACAGGGAAACCCTGTCTCGAAAATACCGCCCCCCCCAAAAATGGTACCCCTGGATAAGCTGTCAATCCATGAAGGGGAACAACATGAACAGACTAGAGTCCAAAATGACATCTCCAGAGTAAATATATTGTTTTGCTTCTCACCCACTTGTGCCCCTTTCCTAAAGCCTAGGGAACAACTTGCAGAAGAGGAAGCGTGGTAGNGGAAAATTAGAAAAATATGGAATGCGAGTTCAAGGCCAGCCTGGTCTACAGAGTGAGTTCCAGGACAGCTGGGGCTACAGGGAGACCCTGTCTCCAAAAGACCAAAAGAAAAAAAAAAATGGAATGCAGAGAAGTCATCAAAGGGACATTGCAATTGTGTTTCATTAATATTCAGACAGCAAAAAAAATGTAAATCGTTAAATTTTAGGAGGAAAAAATATATGCGACCAATGTTGATAATTTCTCAAAGTTTCTTGTGATACTAGAAAATTCAACTACAACTCTACTACCACAAAAATGTGTTGTTTCTTGTTTTATTAGGTTTGTGATTCTAAAGTGCCTAATATACTTAAAACTTCCAATCTCATGATTGTTCTCTCAATGTCTTATTCTTATTCTTATTCTTATTCTCCTGAATGTTGTACTTTTACTTACTATAATAGTCGGATAGATCAGACAGTTCTATAAAACACTGTGCCCAAAGTATAAAAATAAGTTCTTTATGAATAATCTTTAACACAGTTTTTCTATCTTTCTTCTGGTACATTAGATAACTTCATATAAATAAAAACATAAAGGAAAAGAAGCAAGAGATTATTAATATCTGGAAATTAGAAGTCCAGTTTGATGACAGCTTACTTTTCATTAAAAGATAAGTGATAACAGTATCTGGTCCTATTGCAATCACAAAAAGTGGTTTAAATTTACTGGTTGTGCCATAAGAGTAGGCATATAGAAAATAGGCTATGGACAAATTCTGCGAAGAATGGACTGGTAGACTAAGAACCCCGTACAGCCTGTAACATTCTCAACTTTAGTAAAAATAAATAAATCCAGGGTAAAATTTTAATGAAAAGGATAAAAACCTGTGGATACTATTTCCCATTTTAAAAAGTTAAATGCGGTAAGGCCCTGCTGTTGAAGACCTGATGCAAACATGGGAAAGATGTATTGAGACTACACTTGCAAGTGTACAGTTGGTCTCTGGAATGCCAGAGAGCGTTACCAAAGGCCACTAAACCAATAAAGCAAAAAATGGTCTCCTTGAGTCAAGCAAGATTCCTCCGTCAGCATCAGCTACACCTCACCTGCCTGGAAATACTGTGCAGCAGTCGCAGCCACATGCCTGTATATCCCAAATCTAATTGGTTATTAGCTCTCTCCTTGGAGGAATAATTCATGGCTGATACCACAAGCTTACATCCTCTAGTGGTTAGGAGAAGTTATAAGCCACAGTAAAACCTTGTCATCTTTTACAGAAAAAATATAATTCATGGATTAGCATACCATCCAAACATCTGTGTCTATACCAAAGTAACCTATCATAATACTTAGTACTGTTTAAATATATCTAATATATATAATATATCTAATTGCTTGTCCTTCATTAGTAGGATTGAAAGGTTATTCCTGGACAAACTATCAACCCATGAAAGGAAACAGCCAGAACTGATCAGAGTCTAAAACAACATCTCCAGAGAAAGTAGACTGTGTTGTTTCTCATCTACCTGTGCCCCTTTTCTAAGCCTAGGGAAAAATCTGTGGAAGAGGGGGCATGGTAGAATGTAAGGGCTGTGATTGGGGTGAATGGTGAAACTACAACAATATAGACTGGACACTTATTTGATCAACATGATTGTACATACAAGCCCCTCCAGCTGGATGGTGGGAGCCTTGGGCTGTGTGTGTTTGGGCATAGCTGCTTGCAAATTGGTTTTACATGAAGGATGCTTGTACTCATAAAAAAAAAAAAGAGCTAGTTATTGAAGTCTTTAAAGCAGATTTTCATGCCAGGCCTGAAGAAAGCCAAGAGCTTAGAGGACGATAATCATTAAAATCTACTTTGTAAGGTTTGCAGTTTAAAAATGTTATACTCAAAAATAACATATATTTATATAGAGAGGTATTTCAGTAGAGATTTATACAGAAATACATAATAAACCATATAAGTTAATGGACTTGATTTCTTTGAAGTCATAGTCTAGTCATATAGTTTTAAAGAGCAAAGTTTATATTGGGTAAAATTTATTTGGCAGGTATTCAACTCTGCCCAAGCTTTGTCCACATATTATAGGATATTTTAAGACTTAGTAAAATGTTTAGATTAGTTAAATTTGGTTGAAGGTTTTGGTGAAAATGGTAATACAATTGAACTCATTGGGAATATAAAATGTTAATTGTTTTATTTATAATTTGTATTGAATTTCCAACAATAACTTTGGNCAGCTTTCTTCCAGGCTTCTACAAAATGGCCCCTTAAGCTCTGCTTACAGGTAGTCAACAGCTTTTCTAGTCCCAAATCAAAGTCTTCCACATTCTCAAACATCCCATGGTCAGGTTTCTTCCACAGCCTAAGAGCCCACTCTCTTGGTACCAAATTACTGTATTAGTCACTTTTCATTGCTGTGATAAAGCACCATGGACCAGGAACTTATAAAAGGGTAAGAGTTTATTTGAGCGTTACAATGTGGTGGTTCCAGGGAATTAGAGTCCACTGTGGCGGGAAGGCGTGGCGGCCTGATCTGCGAGCCGCAAACCGAGGCTGTGTCACCCTTTTAGAGAAGACCACAGCTGTGTGATTACATACCATCCAACATCTATGTCTATCCTCACAGCTTAGCTTGCCATACTAAAGTACTTTTTAAATGCCTGTACATCTAATTGTTGTGGCTTTGTTAGTAGCGATTAAAAAGTGCTACCCTGGGGCTGGAGAGATAGCTTAGCGAGTTAAGAGCACCGACGCTCTGCAGAGGACCCGGTGTCCGTCCCCAGCACCCACATGGCGGCCTAAGAAACCGTCTGTAACTCCAATTCCAGGATAACTCCCGTTCCAGAGGGAATCCGAGACGCCTCTTTACTGACATCCGCGGAGCTTGCACGACACGGGTGCACAGACCTAGCATGCAGACAATACATTCATACACATACAAAAATAACATAAAAAAAAAAAAAAAAAAATTAAAAAAAAAGGGCCCTGGCCGGGCGCAGTGGCGCACACCTTTAATCCTAGAACTTGGGAGGCAGAGGCAGGTGGCATCTTTGTCGTTCAAGGCCAGCCCTGCGTTCTACAGGTGAGTTCCACAGGCCAGCTGGGGCTACAGGGAAACCCTGTCTCGGCAAAATACAGCCCCCACCCCAAAAAATGGTGACCCCTGGATAAGCTGTCAATCCAGAAGGGGAACAACATGAACAGACTAGTAGTCCAAAATGACATCTCCAGAGTTAAATATATTGTTTTGATTCTCACCGGCACTTGTGCCCCTTTCCTAAGCTAGGGACAACTTGCCAGAAGAGGAAGGTGGTAGAAATGTGAAGGGCTTGGTGAGATGGGGTAATCGTGAACTAGAGCGGACTTATTTGATCAACATGTGTTTGCATACAAGCTTCTCCAATGGGACTATGGGAACCTTGGGTTGCTTTCAAAATTTGGACATAGATACTTGCCAAATTGGTTTTACATGAAATGTTACTTACATTCAATTGCTTATGCTTATTAATAGGTTGGCTCACTCTTAAAAAATGCACCAATTACCTAATTAAAAAAAAGAAATGAACTTTTTTTCTAACTATAAAAGATTTAAACCATTTAAAAAAAGTTAAATGCTTGGTATAAGACAGTGTGAAGAATTTTGTTCAAGAATAGTTGGGTAGCAACCATAATAGTGGAGACAAATGTAAAGGAATTTGGATTGGGGAAATTTTGTGAAACAGAAGAAGGAAAAGGGCAAAATGTAAAAGTTTACAAAGGCAGTTCTTTCTAGTTTGGAGGATAAGTAGCTTAATTGAAGAAACAAAAGAACCATCAAAGAATCTGAGACTCTCTTGATGCTCTGTGACTCTTTTTTTTTATGGGAGAAATATACTACTACTCACGCATCTACGTAAGGTCTGGTCAGCCCTGAGAACTCCTTTTTTTTCTTTTTTTTCAGATTTATTTTTAAATTTTTTTGTTTTTTTTTTTTTTGTTATTTTTATTGTTTTTACATATATTTGGTACAAGATTCTGTTACAAATGCGATCCAGCCTCATTGTCCCCCTCCCCAGCCCCTCACCCCAACAATTCACCCTTTCAGTCCAGTGTCTTGTGATGCAGTACCTCTGTTTTTGATGTTGTTGTTTGATTCTTTCCAGTATGCATTACTTCCAACAAGAAATGTTTACAACTAAGGTTATTGGTGCTGACATTCAAAGATGAGGGATACCATTGTCGTTTGTTTTTCTGGGACTGGCTACTTCACGTAATATAATATCTTCCAGTTCCATCATTTACTTGCAAAGGTCATATGTCTTTTTTTAATGCTGCATAGAACTCCATTGTGTAGATGTACCACTTTCTCTATCCACAGTTGATTGGGGGCATTTGGGTTGGTTTCAGCTTTTTGCTATTGTGAATAGAGCTGCAATAAACATAGCTGTGGATGTTTATGTATCTTTGTGGTAAGAAGAGTCTTGTGGGTATATACCCAGGAGTGGTATGACTGGGTCAGGTGGTAAGCTCATTTTGAGTCTTCCAAGGGTTCTCCACACTGCTTTCCATAGTGGCTATACAAGTTTACATATCCACCAGCAATGGATAAGTGTTCCCCTTTCCCCAAAACCTCTCCATCACTTGGTACCATTTGTTTTCTCAATCCTAGCCAGTCTTATTGGAGTGAGATGATATCTTAAAGTGGTTTTAATTTGCATTTCCTTAATTATTAGCGATGTTGAACACTTTTTTTTTTAATTCCACTCAGACTGCATTCTCTCCCTCTACTCTCTGGAAAGAGAGAAGAAGGATCATCAATGGCAAAAGGCAGTTGCAGTAAAGCAACACCTAGAGCCAGCTTCACACTCAGGAGAGAATGCTATGTCTCCTCCTCGTGGTTTCTGGTACTCTACACAGTCAGAGAAAGTTCTCTAGTAACATACTATAGAAATGATCCCTGAAAGTATAGTCTTGAACACTTTTTAAGATATTTCTCAGCGATCTCTAATTCCTCACTTGTGAAGTCTCTGTTCAGCTCTTTGCTCCATCTTTTGAGTGATTCAGAACTCCTTTTTTAATGTAGCATGCTATGGATGCATTCCTACCCCAAAGGAAAGAGGGGCAGACATTTTCACATGCAAGCTCTGTGCCTCTTGATAGGCTCAGTAAACATCTTAAAGAGCCATCTTCATCTTGTCCACTGCCCACTCTATTCTGGAAGCTACTTGTCTGTCCAATGAAGCTGGAACTCTGGCCCACAGCCCAGGAAGAGTGAGGGGAAAAGGAGGAAAAGAAGCAGGCTGGTGAGAGGGCTGCCTAGACGGGGTGGCTCTGAGATGGCCAGGCAGGGAGGGTGATGCTGCAGTTTCCTATGGTCTTACAGGTCAGAAGGAAGCAGCTGAACTAGTTAGTTAGGCTGTGTCTGCTTGGGAGCTGAGCAGGGTGATGCAGTTCTAGGACAAAAAAATCCAAACCAAACCAACACAAGGGCAACACACTGTACTGAGGTGTGGGGGTTGCTGCATAATTTGTCTAAACTGGGAGTATTTGAGATTAAGGGAGCCATTGTCAGTGTTTAACAGTGGGAGACAGACATAACCAAGCCTGTCCTGGCAAGCTGGGACATATGGTCACCAAAGAAACATGTTGCAAAACTAGGTATGGACAACAGTCTTTGACTTGCCTTTTTGAAGTGTCATTTCTTGATGTTTCTCCTTCTGTTAGACATGGTATTATCACATGAGAAAGGGGAAAAGCATGGTCTTTCTCTTCAGTTTTTCCTCAAAATGGAGAAGAGTCTGTTTGGAGAGTTAGTATAATGTTCTACCTTTTATTCCAGACACATTTGGAGGAATGAAGACTTAGTTTGTAAAATTTTATTTCTCTACAAGATCAGTTACGGATTTCTTTCCATTATTTTCTAGAGCATAAAGTCTTTTAAAAATATTTACTACAAAGGGGAACACAAGTTTAAAGTTTGCCATAAATTCATGGATGATTTCTGTTTTCTGTGTAAATATGTTAAGAAAAATCTGGCTTTTAAAACTATTGGTTTTAATGTTGGGTGTTAATATTTTTGTACTAACTTTTTTGTACTAACATTTTATTAGAATTTTTGTACTAACTTTTTATTAAATAAAAATGTAATGTTTTACTTGATAAATAGATAGGACATGGTGCCAAGAAAAATACAATGTTCCTAACAGTTTTCACACATCATGGCATGAACTGCCATATTTGACTCTAATATTGAGACATACAGATGTAGGGCCAGATGGATGCACATCACATTTCTATGAATATGTTTCAGTCAAGTTCTGAAACTTAGGATCTTCACTATTTTTTTTTCATTTTTGAGACAGGGTCTCCCTCTTAGTCCCAGCTGGCTTAAAGCTCACTCTGTACACCAAGCTGGCTTTGAACTCATAGAGCTCCTCCTGCCTCTGCCTCCCAAGTGCTAGGATTAAAGGTGTGGGCCACCATGCCCAACATCACTATTTTTTTATATGGGGTACTTTTCCAGCAGTATGTTGAGTACTGTTACCCAACACAGGTTTGGCCTGATAACTCACCTTGGATGCTGGAAGTACCCAAAGACCTTTAAGAGAATTTTAGTTAATTTCAGGTCAACATACACTTCTTGATTCATATAGGTTCAAGAAAACAGCAATTTGAGAAAGGACAGCAGTACATCGTATCCATTTCTAGGAAGTCTCCAGAGGTTGCAGAGAGCAGGGAGATGCTGATCTATGGCAGCTTGACTGGACTGAATTTTCAGATGAAGCGATGCTGGGTTTATAACATTTCAGACAGGTTTCATGAGTGCAGGCCTGGGACCATGCCACAGGTGGTGGGTGTGCCAAGGGCCTCCTGCAAGGCCTCCTGCTTTCCTTTGGATTCTTTGTGACTTTGTGAAGAGTAAAATGGTTTTGAGCCAGGGACTGAGACCTGCTTCTGGCAGTCTAGGTCCGCATAGCCGCAGTTCCTGGTGCCAAGTGACCTCTCTCCATTTTGCCAGGGTTTGTAAAACCCTTCCAAGACACTCAGGATCCTTGGAAAAATAAGTGTTACTGCCAGTGGCTCTTCAACTATCTGTTAAGTAAAAGTTCCTTAACATTTGAGTTCATTGAAGAATAGCATTCACATTTCATGAGTGTGGTATGTAGTCTCAAGGAAGGCATGTTTTGGGAAAGTCATGGCTTATGATCATAAGGGGACTGGTTGGAGGTTTCTTTCATCTTTGTAAACCTCCATGTGTCTTATTACTGTTCTAAGAAATGGATCTTCAGAAGGCTCCATGTCCATCTCCTTGGGCAGTTACTGCAAAAGTAGGGTAGACCTCATAGGTTGTATATGCTATAAAGTCTTGTCCAAGGGTCACTGTTTGCTTGAGCTGGGCTGCAGACACAGGGGCTGTGGGACTGAGGACAGCATATCCTGGAGAAGGAGGAGGCAGAGAAAACATTATGAAAGGGATTCAGATTTATTCCCTTTGGTATATTGTCCCTTTTAGCAATATGAAAATACAACACATTGTTTAAAACTAAAAACAAGTATGTACACTGAAAATGTGCTCCAGGAAACACAACACATGAAGGTAGTGGTGTTGAAGTAGCATTAGAAAATTGAGGACATGGAAGCCAGCTGGAGCACAGGGTCACGTCACACTAGAGAATAGAGACATTGGAGAGAAGGTCCAAGAGATAGAAAGACGTCTAGATGCCAAGTTATTGAAACTTTGCAATATAGAACTTTCCCATTAGGCCTAAGAATTTTTTAGAGGACAGAGTGTTCTGAGGAGTTAGCAGAGCGTGGTAGTGGAAGGGGTCTGTGAGTCTGGTTCTGTTGAATCTCGCATCTGCCTAAAACCCCACACATCAAAATTTTATAAACTGTGGCCATAGCACAAGAAGGATAAGTATAACCTAGGTATACTAGTAGGAAAAATGCTGTAGTCTTTTAGTATATTTTGATATATCACAATAAAAATAAATGCTTTTAAAAAAACTTTACAAGACATTTATCTATCTCCAATCAATCAATCAATCAATCAATCTATCTATCTATCTATCTATCTATCTATCTATCTATCATCTATGTATTTGTCCATACACTTGTAGGCATATGATCTGAAATAAGTTTTATACTAAAAAAATAAATAAATAAAATAAAATAGCAAATATCATAGACCAAATAAATTTAGAGAACAAACAATCCGAGGCTCAAGATTAACATCCTGGAACATCTCCCTATGTTGGTTCCTTCTCTCTCTCTCTCTCTCTCTCTCTCTCTCTCTCTCTCTCTCTCTCTCACACACACACACACACACACACACACACACACACACACACACAAAACCACGTCATACATGCAGGCAAAACACCTACACAGGAAAAAAAAAAAAAAAACTGCTCTGGGGAGATGATCAGTTGGTAAAGTTTGTCTCTTTAAACCTGAGGCCCTGAGTTGGGATCCCTGGACCCCACTTAAAACCAGGCATAGTGGTTGACATCTGTAGCCCTAGTGCTAAGGAGGTTACCTGGAGTTCCCTGGCCAGCCAGTCTGTTAGAGCAGCCACTTTCAGAGTCTCAGTGCTCCAGTTGCCTTTTCTCTTAAAGCTTTGAACCTCACCGCCTATTTCCCAGGGAACACTAGAATGCAAACAGCAGCTTTGCCATTACTGATGTTTAAGTCACCATGTGGAAGGTGAAGATGTCTGGCCTTTGTTCTAAACTTCATCTCTAGACTAGGGCAGTGTCCTGGCATTCAAATCACCCAAAGGAGATGTGAGGAATAATTATTCCCTTAAGGAGACAGTGTAGTTTTCCTTCCCAGAAGCCTCTGATGAGTGCAGCCCCTTCCATCAGGCAGAACTGTGGAGCCTCTGCCATTTGGGCTGCCCAATCTTCTGAGTTAGGACTCAGAAATGCGGAATCTCTTCATCATGTCTGTGATTACGGACGAAGGCTCAGCATACTTTCCCTGGCACTCTGGGCTTCGTCATTCCTTCTCTGGCCTCTCTCCACCTCGGTTTTGCCGCGTGGCTCCTTGTGCAAGTACATGGCAGAGGACACGGCCTCCTTTCTTGCTCTTCTCCATCCCCGTCTCCTGGCAGCTGCTGAGACTTGCAGCTTGACGGTCTTTTTTTGTTTTCTTTTTTCTGAGTTCTAATAATATTATTCCTTTTGAGTAACCCCTAAACCTAATTCTAACATATAACCTAATCTAATCCTCATCCTAACTCTAACCACAGACTTACTCCTAACTTGAACCTCTAACCAGTAAACTTGTACCTATAATATAACCAAACCCTAAACCTAGCCATAACCTAACACTAACCCCAAACCCTAAACCCTAACCCTAACCTTTACCTCAAACCTTAAACTTCTTTGTAATCCAAACCCTAACCCTAACTACTAACTCTTATTCTTTATTTTTTATTTTTATTTTTTATTTTTTTTGGTCTTTTCCAGACAGGGTCTCCCTGAAGCCCTAGCTGTCCTGGTATTTGCTCTGTAGACTAGGCTGGCCCTGAACTCCCAAAGGATTAAAGGCGTGTGACACCACATCTGGCTACTAACTCTTATTCTAATGTTAACCATTATCCTAATGCTAATCCTAATTTTAAACCCAACCCTAAACTTAATACTAGCCCCAATACTAACTTAACACTAACCTCTACCAAAATCTTAACCTAAACCTAGCTTTAACTCTAGTGCCAATAGCCCCAGTCATACCCCTAACAATAGCCTAGCCCTAGTACTAACCATAACCCTAAATCTAAACACACTACCCTTAACCTAGCCCTAACCCTAACACTAGATTTAACCTTAGCCCTAGTCCTGACCCTAACCTTACCACTAACCCTGGCAGAAGCCCTAACTCTAGACTTAACATATTTTTAACATTAATACTAAAACTAATACTAATGCTAATTTTGAATCTAACCATAGTCCTAATCCAAGCCCTAACACAACCCTAAACTAAATGCTTGCATTGATAGCCCTAGCCCTAGCAGGCCTTAAACCTAGCCCTATAGCTAACTCTCTATATAAAGGTAAATCTAACTCTAACCCTAAACCTAAATGTAAACTTAACTATAACCCTAAACCTATCCCTAAACCTATCCCTAACCTTTACCACAATACTAAATTTAAACCCTAACCCCAACCAATAACCTAAGCCTAATCTTCACACTAACACTAACCCCAAACCTAACCCTAACACATAACCATAAAAACATAACCCTAGCATTAAACCTAAACCTAACCCTAATCCTACCTAGCGTGTTCCCAAACCATAACTCTATTCTATTCCTAACCCTAACTCTAGCCTTAAGATAAACATAACACCAAAATCTAAGTCTGAATGTGAACCTTAATGTGAGCCTAATGATAATCTTAACACCAACTTCTAATGCAAATACCACCTAACCCCTAACCTTTACCATAAACATAACCCTATCCCTAATTGTAAATGTCACACTAACATTAACCCTAACCTAAACCTCTAAACACTAACACTAGCCCTTCTTGAACCCCAGCCTCAAAAGCAAAACTATCACCTGTTACCAATTCTAATCCTTATCTGAACCATCCTAACACGAACCCTAGCTGTAACGGTAGCCCTAATCTTAAATAAAACCCTACCTCTAAACCTAACTGTTCCTACCACTTTCCCAAATACTAAATGCTATACCTAATATCAGCGCTAACCATAAACCAAACCATAATCACAAACCCTACTTCAAACCATAACCCTAAAGCTAACTCCTAACCCTCCATACTAACTGTATCCTTAGCTCTAGCTTTAACCCAAACACTAACTCAAACCCAACCCTAATCCTAACCCTAACCTTAGCCCTGAAAATATCCCTAATTCTAACCCTAAAGCTAATCCTAAACCCACTCTTGCCCTAAGTGTAGCCCTATCCCTAACCCACAATTTAACCCTAATCAAAGCCTAGCACTAACCCTAGCGCTAGTTATCCCGACTCCCTAAAACTCCCCCCTCCCACCCTCGCCCTTGAAGTCGCTGGCTTCCTGGTTTCCTGAGGTGCCCAGAGCTGGTGACCCTGGCAGGCCGGGCTCTGCCTCCAGCCCAGTCCTCTACTGCCACCGGTCCGCTCGCCTCAGGCTCTGCTCTTCAGTGCCTTGGCGCAAGCTGTGGTATAATCCGGGGTTGTACCCGTTTTGCTCATCGCTGAACCCAGAGAAGTGAATCTGCACACTGAAACTCGGTGGCTGGAGCGGCGGACTGGGCATGCTCAGAAGCCAGGGTTGGCTTTGGTCTCAAGTAGGAGGAAGCTTTTGCACTCGCGAGGCAGCGGCGACTTTAGGGAAAGTTGATCCGAGAGGGGAGGAAGCCCCGAGACGCGGAGCAGCGGCAGCGAGGAGCCCCGGCAGCCCGGAGGAGCATGGGCACCCTGCGGGATTTACAGTACGCGCTCCAGGAGAAGATCGAGGAGCTGAGGCAGCGGGATGCTCTCATCGACGAGCTGGAGCTGGAGTTGGACCAGAAGGACGAACTGATCCAGAAGCTGCAGAACGAGCTGGACAAGTACCGCTCAGTGATCCGACCGGCCACCCAGCAGGCGCAGAAGCAGAGCGCCAGCACCTTGCAGGGCGAACCGCGCACCAAGCGGCAGGCGATCTCCGCGGAGCCCACCGCCTTCGACATCCAGGACCTCAGCCATGTGACCCTGCCCTTCTACCCCAAGAGCCCACAGTAAGCGGGGTTGCGCCGGGTCCGCGTGGCGCCCTGGCGGTGGGGAGCTGCGGGTCTCTGTATTGTCTGTCGGCCCCCGCCCCTCCGCTTGCCATGTCTGTGCTCATCCTCAGAAATGTCTCCTTTTCACGGTACTTCTTGAGGGGCTGTACACGTTTCTCAGAGCCAGACTCCCTGCACATCCGTTGCCTTCGTGTCTTTGTCAGATGCCCAGGTATTTTTAAATATCTACATGTCCGTTCATATGTGCCACCTACTATATAGAGTTAGGAGGCGCCCCAGGTGTGTGTCTACCCCTGTGGGAGTGACTGTTGAAGGCAGGGTTCAAAATCCTAGTCTCTCCCCAAAGCCCCAGCAGACCTGGCCAGCCGGAAATCCTCCATGTAGGCTCAGGACACTGAGATGAAATGAGTTGCCATCGTCCTGACTTTTCCTGCTCTGTGGCTGTCCTGAATCTTCCTGCATGCCGGCGCTTCACGCTGGTACCTTTCAAACCTGATGATCTGTCACCATCAAAGTGTAGAAAACAAGTCACTATTCATGTAAAAGGGAAGCATTTTTTATTTCCTCTGTTGGATGACATTTACAATTCATAAATGGAAGCCTAGTCTGTTGATTTTTTAAAAAATCTGTTTTCACAACATCCGAGGGAGAATATTGCTTATTTTCCTAAAGGAATTTTCGCATGATCAATAATCAAGAGCTCCATCTCCTGAGGGAAGAGGGTTCCATTCTTTCCAGGGTCACTGTAGACAAGCACATGTTATGTCCAGTGTGGTCTATCCTGGGCTTCACTCCTGGCGTCTGGAGTACCACTCTTCTGCTGTTCTAACACATAGAGAACAGGGTAGTTCTGATGTCAATAGGCTTCCTAACTTGGTTGGGAACATTGAATGAAACTTGTTACACAACACGCAACTCAGAGTCCATGTGGAGAGTGAGCAGCAGGGACCCGAGGCTCCAAGAACCAGAGCGCCCATCTGAGTGGCATTTTAATTAATAGATTATGACATAATTGACAAAGCAAAGGATTTTAATTTATAACATCCCCTTATAACAAGCATTTTATCTGTTTAACAATGCTTTGCATCCTGTGATTTATTTAATAACTTGTATTTTATTTTATCTTATTTTTATTTTTGAGACAGGGTCTCCCTGTAGCCCAGCTGTCCTGGAACTCACTATGTAGACCAGGCTAGCCTTGAACTCACAGAGATCTGGCTGCCTCTGCCTCCCTTGTGTTGTGACTTGTATTTTAAAAGACTCAGCTGTTAAGATATTGCCATGTCGCTTTTTTGGAGTGTTAAAATATTATATGGACAAAAAGGATAAGTTGTCTTTCAAGCTTAAATAATTTTGGAAAAACAACTGCTCTTTTTTTTTGTATTTACATAAAGGAAACCAAAACAAGTGCCTTGAGTGTAACTTCTTTAGAGGAATAGAAATGTATTGTATGCCAAATGATTATTATCCTTTGCCCTTTGAATAGCTGCACAAATCTTGCTGGGTGTGGTGGCACATGCCTTTGATCCTAGCACTCAGGAGGCAGAGGCAGGCGGATCTCTGTGAGTTCAAGACCAGCCTGGTCGACAGAGTGAGCTCCAGGCCAGCTGGGACTAAAGGGAGACCCTGTTTCAAAAACACCGAAAAAAAAAAAATAATAGAATTAAGAAAATTTGCCAATCAAAAAATTTGAATCTTTTGATTATTCAGACTTACTGACAGCTAGTGTTTATATCCTTAATCTTTAGTACAACTTAAATTTAGTTACTTTTCTAAAGTTTACACAAATGACTGTAAAGTTCAGGTTAAAATGAAACCATCTGTTCAACATACGAAAATCAATAAACATCATCAAACACATAAATGGAATCAAAGACAAAAAAAAAAAGGAAGAGAAAAAAGAAAAAACCACACCATCATCTCGATTGATGCTGAAAAAGCCTTTGACAAAATCCAGCTCCCTTCAGGCTTAAAGTCCTAGAAGGAATTTGGAGGGAGGAAGATAATTCTCAATTTAATCAAAGCCATAGACAGGAAACCCACAGCCCAAATATCATCCTAAATGGGGAAATGACAAAACATTCCCTTTAAAGGAAAGGTAGGAACCCGGCAAGGCTGCCCCCTATCACCACTCCTCTTCAACATAGTGTTGAAACACTTGCTAGAGCAAATAAGGCAAGAAAAGGATATTAAAGGAGTCTATTGGAAAAGAGGAGGTCAAACTATCCCTATTTGCTGATGATAGGATTTTTTACTTAAAGGGATGCAAAAACTCCACCAGAAAACTCCTAGAAACGATTAACAGCTTCCACAAAGTGGCAAGTGGGAAAATACAAAATTAACCTTAGAAAATCAATGGCCTTTCTTTACACCAACACAAGCAACTGGAGAAAGAATTCAAAGAGACCTTCCCACGTCACAATAGCCTCAAAACCATAGATACCTATGAACAAACCTAACCAAAGATACCAAAGACCTCTACACAAAAATTTTAAACCCTTAAAGAAAGAAATTGAAGAAAGACCTCAGACGAGGGAAAAACCGCCATGCTCAGTGGATTGGGAAAATTAACATTGTAAAAATGTCCATTTTCCCAAAACTCTTATATAGATTTAATGCAATCCCAAGCAAAATCCCCAATAGATGATGTTCTTCACAGGCTTGGAAACAAAAGTTCTTGAAATCATATGGAAAAACAAAGACCCCGAATAGCTAAATCCATCCTGAGTGAAAAGATCTACACAGGAGGGATCGCTATAACCAGAATTTTAAACTAACTACAGGGCTATAGTCATAAAAACAGCCCCTGGTACTGGGAAAAAAAACAGACCTGTGACCAATGGAACAAAACCGAAGATCCAAATCTGAGCACATACAATTTCATCCATCTCATATTTGACAAGGGGGGCCAAGAAAACCACAATGGAGAAAAGACAGCATCTTCACAAGTGGTGTTTTGGCATAACTGATCACCACTTGTAGAGAATGAAATTACACCCATACCTCTCACCGGTACAAAAGTCAACTCCAGAATGGATTTAAAGACCTCACGTGAAACCCCAAACTCTGAAGGTGATAGAAGAAAAAGTGGCAGCAGACTACAAGAACATAGGCGTAGGAAAAGAAACTTCCGAAATCAGACAGCAGCGCACAAGAATGAAGGTCACAATTGACAAATGGGACCCATCAAACTCAAAAGGCGTGTACTCAAAAATAAACAATAGGTGAAGTGAAGAGAAAACCCACAGTATTGGAGGAAACCTTCCACTGCAGATAATCTGACAAAGCAATTGATTTCCAGAATTATAAACGACTCAAAAAAACAAAGAAAAAAGAAAACAAATACCCTCTCAATAGTATTTAGCAAAGAAGCTGAACAGAGAGTTTACAAGCGAGGAATTAGAGATTTCTGAGAAACACCTCAAGAACTGCTCAACACACTGATCATTAAGTAAATGCAAATGAAAACAACTTTTAAGATTGCATCTTACTCCTATAAGACTGGCTAATATCAATAAAACAAATGATACCAAGTGCTGGAAGGGTTGTGTGGAAAGGGAACACTCATCCCTGCTGGTGAATGTAAACTTGTACAAGCCACTATGGTAAAGCAGTGTGGAGAGAACCCTTGGAAGACCTTGGAATGAACTTGCCACCAGGCGCCCAGCCATACCAACTCCTGGGCATATACCCTCAAGACTTACGCCACCACAGAGATCATGCACGGCCATTTTTATTGCGCTCTCTTCACAATAGCAAGGAGTTGGAACGAACCTAAATGCCCCTCAACTGACGAGTGTTTAAGAAAATGTGGTACATCTACACAATGGAATTCAATATGCAGCAGTAAAGAAAGACGACATCCACGAGCTTTGCAGGAAATGCTGGAGCTAGAGGACATCAGCTGAGTGAAGTAGCACAGTCCCGAAAAACAAACGATGCAGGGTATCACTCATCTGTGGATGCAGTGCCAATTACCCAGTTTGTAAGTAATTGCTTGTGTAAGGACCCCTGAGCTTTTGGGGGTACAAAGCAGAAGTGGGCATAATGCATTTTGGAAACAAGACAACAAAAAAGAAAATTACAATGCATCAAAGAACTGACTGAAACAGTGAACTCCCACTCAAAACAAGGTCACGTCACCACATGGAAAATATTGAAAAGACTAAGGGTGGAAAGCATGTTTGGCAAAATGCACGAGCTCTGGTGGGGTGGGGGGAAAGGAGAGGGACATGGGGTTTAGATTTGTTAAAAATAATAAAAAAAAAAAAAAAAGAAAAGAAAATAAGAAATGAAAAAACAAAATAATAATAAAATAAAATGAAACCATCTAAGTAGACCGAAATTGATATCAGTTCCACATTCCTGTTAGTTTTGGGTTGTTCTTGCAGCAGGCGCAGCTAACTGACCAGCTCCCATTCTGTTCAGTATTCCAATGAGTGGAAAATACCCCTCTAGTGTTTGCTTAATGAGGTTGCCTTTTAAGAATTATAGTATTTTAAAACTTCTATATTTTGGATGGCTTCGATAATTAAAAATCAATTTTTTGACTTATTTGAGAATATTCCTCTAAAGGTAAGAGTTGGAAGAAAAGCTCTGTGAGATTCTGCCTCATGGCCAGTGCACTTCTGGATGGGGAGGTGTTGGTCCCATCATCTGTATAGAGGTGGCCATGAAGTCCTTGTTAGGTTATGAATATGAAGGGAGAACTGATGCAGCAAATTGGAATCTATACCCTACTGCTGCCAGTGAGCTACCTGAGAATGTAAAACAGAGAGCCCATGTTCTAAATGCACTGACGAATGATCCCCCGAAAATGAAGCAAGCAAAGGAGCCTGGTCATGCAGTCTATAAGAGCAGGTAGCCTGCTGGTTCTCATGCGCTTCTCAATCAAGTCCATGACACTTCATTCCTAAAATCCCACTCTAGACTGCCTTAGAATATTGTCTCTGGTGTTTAATCAAAGCCCTTTGCCAGTAGTCTGTGTTCTCACATCTTCTCTGTTTTCCTGTCACAAGCTTCTGGGTCATTTTGGTTGGGCTATGTGAATTGAGTTCCTATCGGAACTTGTTAGTGTCTGTGTCGTTTTATGAAGCTATTGCTTTTATACCCCTGAGGTAGCTTGATTTCAGAGAATGATGATACCTTCTGTCTTCCTCCACTCTGTTTCACTTTGTGATTGTAAGGTACTTTGAAAGAAAGTAAAAAAAAAAAAAGAAATATATTTCCTTATTGTTGAGGAAAAATTAATTTGTAAGCAATCCTACATAATCTTTTAAATATTTCAATATTATTATAGCTCAAGATAAATAGAGAATTCCTAAATGCTGTGCAGTTCTGTAGGAAAATTATTGAATTCTAGTATAATTACAGATGGCCTAGTATTTAGTATTAGCATAGATTCCTTCAATTATTTTAAATTTCAAATGAGCCCTATAGCCCTGTTCAATAGCTGGGTAGGATATCTGTTCTGTGGAAAACATCATGAAGGCATATAAGCCCTGCTATTAAAGAGTTAATAGGGCACTAATAATACACAAGTTAAGTGCTTTTGAAAATTGAGTGAGGGAGTGCACAGAGCTCAGATCAGGGACTTCCCAGGACCACCTGAAGCACAGAGTATCAGGGAGCCTGCTAAGCCAGACATATCCCCCTCCCCAAACTGGAATTGGAAAGGGAGTGTCCAAGTGGATTTTTTTGGAGAACCTTTAAAACAGAACGGGAAAGAGTGAGTTATACTTCCAACATATAACAAAAATTGAAAGCTGAAACCTAACAAGTCAACACTACATAAACAAGGAAAAAAGGCATCCGAAGGAGCAAGCAAAGGAAGGAGCCTACAACAACAGTGAAGAGGCATTTGTGATTAGCATCAGAATACAGGCAGGAAGGGAAACCCACGTGCTAGGGACACGATGAAGGGACAACATGGGAAAGTTGAAGAATAAATTCCATAACAAGCTCGACCAACCCTGTGGGAGATTCCTACAGTGGATTCCCCCTGGGGGACCCAGAACAACAGATCTTAGAGGAACAAGTGCAGACCTATTCAGAGAAATCAAAGAATATAAAAGAAAAATTCAGTGAAACGAAGAGAAAGTATGAAAAACTCAAGAAGGACCTAGAGGGAGACAATGACAAACTTTTGGAAGAACTAAGGGGAGAGGAATGACAAACTCCAGAAAGACTTAGAATGAGAAAATGACAAACTGTGGAAGGAAGTGGAAACACTGAAAAAGGAAGCAACCAGCAAGCAAGGAGCTACAAGAAGATTGATATGCGCCAAAATAAGGTATGAAATACTAAAGATAATCACAGGAAATTAATGAAAAAGGAAATAGAACACTCCTCCAATAAAGAGGAAAGGAATGGAAAATCCTCAGAAATAGAATGACGGAAGAAGAACAAAGATATCAGACCTGGAAGAAACAGAAAACAACTAAAAGCTTAAGTAAAAATTATGAAAAATTTAAAAATAACAAAAGTGGAACAACCGGGGAATATGGGACACTATGAAAAGAATCAACCTCCACAGCATAGGAATAGAGGAAGGACAAGAATCCCAAGAGAAATAGTATTGATCAATCTTCAACAAATAAGAGATGAAAATTTCCCCAACTAAAAAAAGACAAACCATACAAATATGAGAAGCAATAGAACTCCAAACAACAAGATCATAAAAGAAACTCCCCATGTCATATCATAGTTAAAAAACTAGATGCCCAAAACAAAGACAAAATTTGTGAAAGACACAAGAGAAAACAACAAGGTACATAGAAGGGGAACCCATCAGAATTACAACTGACTGCTCAGTGCAAACTATGAAAACCAGAAGAATGGGTAGCAAAGCATTCCCACAATTGTTAAAGGACATAGATGCCAACCCAGGTTACTAAGCCAGCAAAAAATGTCCATCATAGTTGAGGAGAGAGAAAATCTTCCATGACATAACAAGAAGAAAGAATATATGTCCAGAAACCAACCCTTCAGAAAATACTTAAAGCAATTCAAAGGACAGAAGAGAGGAGCAACTATCCCCAGGCACCTAGAAAGAGAAATGAATAAAAAAACATAACTGCAGAATAGAAACCAAGACTAAAATATGCAAATGGACAATAAGGTGAAAGGCAGCAACAAGCAACCTTTAATTATAAACTTAAATATTAGTGGACCTAACATCCCCAATCAAAAGACATGGACTGGGAGATGGATTAGGAAAAAACCCATCTGTATGCTGTCTGCAAAACCCATCTCACTCTCAAAGATAGGCCCCCCACCAACTTAAGGTGAAAGGGATGGAAAAAGTAGTCAAGCAAATGTAACCAAAAAGAAAGCAGGTGGTTGCTATTTTAATATCAGACAAAACAGACCTTCAAATAAAAGAAATCAAAAGAGACCAAAGAGGCTATTACGTCTTTATCAAAATAACAATTGACCAAGAAGAGTCAAGTCCGCGAATGTATATGCCCCAAACTTTATATGTGCACCAAACTTTAAAAGACAATTCTCCCAGGACCTCAAGGCACAGATAACCCAGCACACTCATAGTAGAGGACTACAAAACCCATTAAGTCTTTTGGACAGATCAACTGGACAAGAATAAACAGAGAACCATCTGAACTGAAGGATTGATACACCAAATAGACCCCCAGAGAAATCAAAGAATAAAGAACAAGTCAGAGAACTAAAGAGAGAATGAAAAACTCAAGAAGGACCTAGAGGGAGACAATGACAAACTACAGAAAGAACTAAAAGGAGAGAATGACAAACTCCAGAAAGAACTAGAAGGAGAAAATGACAAACTACCAACATCTACCAAATATTCCACCCAAATACCAGACATCACCACTTAGCTATCTCACAAGTATTCCACATACCATGTGATTTCAGAGTCACGGTCTCTCTTCTGTTTCCCCACCTTATAATTTATTTCAGGGGTAAGAGTGGTCACTGAAATCTTTCCCTTCTCTTCTCATTCCTCCTCTATCTAACTATGACCAAATGACTTCTTAAATACTTCTCAAATCTGCCTGTCTCTTTCCACTCTTAGGGCCAGGCTGGATAACTCTTATGTTATGATCTCAGAGTTTCATTATGTAAAGGACAAGCCTAAAACCAGGTGAATTTTAAGTGTATTCACCTGGCTCATTCCTTGTAGTTCAACACCTAAAACATAGCAGGCACTTAATGTAAGGTGTTCAATCAGTTCTCCATGGGTAAGACAGCAATGCCCATGGCAAAGCATAGCAACAATACCAAGTCCTCTTCTTGCAGGGATCCCGTTTGGCAGAAGCACTTAGGGAGTCAGCAGGCAACCTCCAGCCTGGACCCCTGCTGGTCTCCTGCTTGCCTTTGAAAACCTGCCTGGTGCCAATTGTCTTTGATGCTTTGGGCAATGTATTGTCACATTCCTGTAGTGATCTGAGTATATGGACTGAAATCCTGCATGTCCCACCCCCCAATTCTGTATGCCCCAACCCCCAAGGTCCTGTATAAAAACCCAGGATTACAGAAATAAACCGAGTTATTCCTCATGGAATTGCCGTCTCGTCTTGTTTCGAGGCGTTCTTTCATTTCTTCTTCTTTCTTTCTTTGTTTTCCTTTCTTTGATCTTTCTATCTTTCTTTCGTTCTTTCTTTCCCTTTCTTCCTTCCTTCCTTCCTTCCCGTCTTTCTTTCTTTCTTTCTTTCTTTCTTTCTTTCTTTCTTTCTTTCTTTCTTTCTTTCTTTCTTTCTTTCACGTATGCCAGGCTTAAGCTACAGGTTGCCAAGTATTTGATACCTTGATTAGCTGGTGGTAACCTTGTGATTCTCAAAGGAACATGGGTTCTGCTCCAAACAATCTCTTCTTATCTTGTTACAACACTTTAGGATTTACTTTTTAAAAAGGAAACAGTTGATAATTCTTTGATTTGTAGGTGTTTTATTGCTTTAGTAAGTTCTTTAAAAAGAAATAAGTAAAAGGAAAAAAACTGTTAGGGAAGAGAAGGAATGACAGTTTTCATTTTCCACTTTAATTATTGGAGAAGTTGATCTGATGGCGGCAAGGCTTTAACATGAAATACAGGCTGGTTCTGTTGTGTGGTTTCTGCACTGACCTTAGATGTTTGGGTAGCATTGGAGGCTGATTGCAAAGTGCAACAGCAGCAGAAAGGCCTCTGTATTCTTCTCTGCCACTGTCAACTTGTCTAAGTGTGCTATGACAGAGAGAAGAGCTGCTGCTTAAACTCACTGCTAATTACACAGTTACAGTCGCCAGCCTTGTGGGTCCCTTTTCTGCCACAAGACCAGTCTTAGGAGGATGTGAACTCTGCTCTCTGGAATTTTATAACCCTTTCTCAGGTGGCGACTTGGAGTATTTCATGTGCCCTACACACTGACACATTTTGATAATCTGATTAGCTCTTGCCAATTTTGCGGGGACTTGAGAATATAACTGGTTCCTTTACCATAATAAGTTCATGTCATATTGTTAAATTGTGGGGAACTCAAACTATCAATGCTTGATTTCACCCAATCTTCTGTTTGCTTCCCAGCTTCTTATTGTCAGTATAATTTTCCTTTGTATTTGTTATCATTTTTTCCATTTCTTACATGAAACTTTCAATAAGTATCCCATCCCAAATGTTTTGGTTTTTTTTTTGCCTTTGTTGCTATTCTTTCTTTAAAGGAGTAACAATAATACCAATATATTAAATCATGTCCCTCTCTTTAAAAATATTTTATCACCAGGTGTGATCGCACACGCCTTTAATCCTAGCACTCGGGAAGCAGAGGCAGACGGATCTTTGTGAGTTCAAGGCCAGCCTGGTCTTCAGAGTGAGTTCCAGGACAGCCGAGGCTGGAGAGAGACCCTGTCTCAAAAAGACAAAAAAAAATTATCATAAATAAATGTATTATAGATGCATTGAGAGAACAGAGAGGGTGGTTTTTTTCATTTATATTTCAATACATCAGACTTTTATGGTTATTTTTCTCAGAAGTCAGATTGTGCTATCTTGTTGCATTTATGTTTGACAAGTACATTTTGTATGATTTTATAGATTCTATGCTTCTCTAGGGTTTTCTTACTGAGAAGAGGGAAGACCTCTTTCAGACCACAAGAAAAGGCAGACTGTTGATGCAATTTCTTTTGATAAACACCAGTTGCTTGTTGAATCTTGAGGACACACAAGTGTATAGTACAAGTGTCCCCTCCTGTCCCTGGTGGCTCCAGGCAGGAGCATGCAGAAGTTGCTCTCTGGCTTGTTCAGTCCTCCCTGCATGGATAAGAGGGGCCCCGTTGCCATGGAAGCACAGGAGAGGCAGCAGCTCTGGTGGGAGTGCTGGCTGCACCCTGTTGGAGGTGTGTCTGAGCCAAGTCTCAGAAGGACAAGTGGGAGTTTGCCAGGAGGAAACAGAGAGAAGGAGGATTGCTAGAAAAGGATGTGAATAGGAATTTACAAACACTGAGGTTGACTGCACAGCTGTCTGGTCCTCTGGTCCTTGTGGCCAGAGTAAAGTGCAGCCAGAAGGCTGCAGGAAGGTTTTAAGGGACTGTGCACCCTTCAAAGTGGTTTGGACTTTCAAGGCCATAAAAAGCCAGGAAAGGATTTAGCCTGGGTTATTATGTGACCACAACTGTCCCTGAGAAATACATCTCTCTGCTGATATGCACAGTAGGGTGTCTGGAAGAAAGGGAGGTTGATTTGGTTGATTCCAAATTGTATGCACCTTTTTCATGCCAGCTGTGAGTCTGAGTTCTTTGTTTTCACTTAATTCTCTAAACAGTGGGAGAGAGGAAGTAGTAGTGTTCAGAGACAAGTGGCCTGCCTGATGCAGCAGAGGCATGAGCCTGGCCACATTCTGCTCCAGATGTTGCTTTCTCATGGTTGTCTGACTTAGTGGGGAGGCAAATCTAGACCAGGCCCAGTGTGCTGTGTTACAGGAAACCTTGGTAAGGTAAGACTCTTTTTACAAATATCAACAGCCATCTATGGTGAAGAGGGAGGGACGGCGTTCAGTGAGGAACTGCAGTGACCTCAGAGGGAACACTGTGTTCATATGAAACCTTATCCATTGGTGATGGGGTAGGTGGACAGTGGCAGGGTTATCCTGAGGAACAGGCCTGGAACTGCCTGGACATGAGAAGCCAGCAGTGATCTGCACCAGTCTGTTCTGTATGAGCACTCCCCTGCATGCTGTGTTTTCTTGTTTTCTTGTTTGCACAGTGCTGGGGATGGAGCCTAGCACCTGCTCCTTTCAGAGAGCTAGATCCTCCTTATCCCCAGGGATCATGCTTTCAGAGAGCTAGATCCTCCTTATCCCTAGTGATCATGCTTGAGAAAATTTAAACCTGACAGCATTGGATAGTAATGAATTCATAAGAACTTTTTTATAAGTTGACAATTTCTTTAAAAAAAATCAAAAGAACTAGAAGAAATAACTATTTTGTATCTACTATATAAATACTTCAAAAATTATAATTCATAATCATAAATGAAAAACACTGAAGCCCTGGTGTGAAAGGGCAGAGCTAGTAATATTTATTTATTTAAAATTTTGATGTACTTATTTTTATGTGTATGAGTGTTTTACCTGCATGTGTAGTCTGTGTAGCGTATGTGTGTAATGCCTACAGAGGTTAGAAGAAGGTGTCAGATTCCCTGGGACTGGAGTTATGGACAGTTGTTAGACACCATTTGAGTACTGGGAACCCAAACTAAGTTCTCTAGAAGAGCAGCCAGTGGTCCTAAGTGCTGAGCCATCTCTCAAGGGCTAGTAATATTTATACAATTTTTCAAAATCACAAATTTCTTATTATTTATAAAGGGACAAAGGTGCATGTTCAGTGAAGAAGTCTAGCAGGCATTGCCATGGCCAGATGGTCACACCAGTAGCAGGACAGGTGACAGTGACTCCTTCATGTGATGCACTGGGGTGGAGACAAGAGCATCTCTGTAATGTTCCTCCCAACGGTGTTTAACTTGAATTTGAACAGACAGCAGCATTTAGATAAAACCTGAGGAAGTGTATGAACTTAAAAGTATGAACATGGAAGAAGAACAGCAAGACTGAGGAGCTGTACTAGATGGTGAGAAGAATCAGCATGGCAGGTGACCTCAGAGCTGCTCCCTGCAGAACCTGCATAGCAGGGGAGGCGATCTCAGGACATTGTTGGGAATATTGAGCAGTTGGCATATAGCCTGTTAAAGTGTGGTTGGGATTGAATCATTGTTAGATTTCATGAGTATGGTTACAGAAAATTTCTTTATTTTGGAATGAGGCATCATACAAGAAGCAAACATGGCAGAAGCTGCTAATTAGTGAGCAAAATGAAGGGCTTCGTCATTCGTTACACTGTCCTTTCAGTAGCTTATTTATCTAAATAAAAGCTGAAGCTATATTTTTTTAATTTTACTTTTTAACCAGGCAGACTAGAAGAATTACAGGATTCCTCCAGTGATTTAGGGTAGATGTAATTTTGTTAGGGGATGTTTTGCTTGATTTAAACACTATAATTTAGGTCAGAAAGGCAGAGCTGACCTGTATTGAAGGTTTTATAGTTTTCAGAAACTGTCCTTATTAGAAGCCATGAAAAATTAATTTTTGGGGGGTCAAGGTAAAGGAGGCTGGTGTGTCTGAGTGCATTGCCTGTACTCGTGTACTAGTTTGATGCAATGCCCACAGATGTCAGAGAGAGGTTTCAGATTCACCCTGGAGCTGGAGTTTCAGGTGGTTTTTAGCCACCTTGTGGGTCTGGAAATCAAACCCAGGTCTTCTGCAAGAGCAGCCATTGCTCTTAACTGTTGAGCCATCTCTCCAGGCACATAGTTAATGTTTTACTTCTGATAATTACGTACAGACTCCACTGCCTCCCCAAATCCTGCTTAATATAGGAATTGATGAGAGCATTTGAGAATGGGAGGTGCCAAATACTTCATAGCAGGGTGGAAGAAATTGTCGTTCTGAGTTGTATAGGAGAAGACATGCGCTGTTAGACCTCTTATGTTCATCAGCCATGGTGGGCACACTTTGTGAAGGAAAGCACATTGCTTCTGGACTAGAGGGAACAACATATCATGGGAGAATCCAGAAGAGTCTCTTGAGAAATTGGGAAATGATCACCAGTGAGCATCCTGCAGGGCTGCATATTGTAGGAGAGTCAGCTCAGTTTCATTTGCTGGCCGTTATACACTGAGTTCTCACTTAAGATCTCCCATCTCCCACCCCGAAGTTGTCGCACCTTGGTTACAATGATGCTGTTTTAAATTTAAAGGACTCTATATTTTAGCAGTCAGCTCTGCAAACAAATGGTATCTGAAATTTAAAAAAAGTATAATGCCACTACCTGTATTTGGTTCTATTCACCTTTTAGGTTTTGTTTATGATTAGGTGGATCTATGGATCTATTTATAATATCATATAAATTACTACTGCTAGTCAAATCATTTTGTCATCATATCTCTACAACCATTATAGCCCTGAATAGGAGACAAAGGCAGTTGGACTCTGGAGGGGGCAGAGGCATGGCTGAGTGACCGTCTTGGTATTAGAGAATGTGACAGTTGCAATTTCTCCTCTTTCTAGATTCCCCTCGGCGACTCTGCTGGTACCACTGGATTTGCTGGCTGCTCAGTGTTGCTGGAATTTTCTGTATTCTCTTAGCGCATGACCACTACACTGTGGACGTGGTGGTGGCATATTACATCACCACGAGACTCTTCTGGTGGTGTCACACTATGGCCAATCAGCATGTGAGTTTCTTCCATTCGACTTTAACTGCTCTTGCTCATGGCTTGGTGTTGCTGGCTGGGGCAGGGTAAGGGATATTGGCAGAATAAAGACTCTAAAGGTGCCCTTCTGTCTCTTAAGAGAATTGTACCCTCTTTGTAGCACTGGTCCTCTTCAGGATCAATGCATAAAGCATGTGAATGCAAGGACCCAGAAGGCTGCTTCCTTCTAAAATGTGTATCACACTCTCATTATCTGTGAAAAAATATTTTCTGAGTGTGTGGCTGCCTTTTGCTTAATTTAAGCATCCCTTCCCTCCTGTTACCTGGACCATCACCTCTGTTTGACACTTGCATTTGACTAATTATTCCCATTATTAGCATATGAGAGTGAGGAAAAGGCTAAATGAATTATTTTAATAAGCAAGAGACAAGCTCTCTTTGCCCTGAGGGAATCAGAGTATTTTGACTTCGTTGGGATGGGACTCTGTTTTCAGGTGTGTGCAGGGTATAGGATGATGAACTAAGACTGAACTGGGGTATGTGGGTAGATGTGGGACAAGTCTGAGATCATTTGTGAATTGTAACATGGGAAGTATTTGACATGAAAGATTGTAAGAAGAAATGTTTAATGTTCTTTCTTTTCTTAGGCGCTAAAGGAAGCTTCCCAGATGAACCTCCTGGCCAGGGTGTGGTGGTACAGGCCATTTCAGTACCTAGCACTTGGGAGGCAGAGGCAGGTGGATCTTTGTGAGTTCAAGGCCAGCCTGGTCTACAGACAGCTGGGACTACAAGGAGACCCTGTCTCAAAAAGACCAAAAAAAAAAAAAAAAGAAAAGAATGTCCCCTCCCCTGGCCAGTGGTCCACCTCGGCAGGCAAGTTAAATGTAGCCGGTTGGTGAGCGACACGTTGTCACTTTCTCCATGTTCTGCGAGCTGTGGCTGCGGGTTGCCCAGTGGCCATGGTTGAGCTGCGGACTAGGTCTCAACTGGTGGCAGGGATGGGGAGGGAGAAGAGGGAGAAGGTTCTGAGAGCCTGGAAAAGATAGAAATACAGCCCCAAGAGAGGAGCCGGGAGAAATTTCATGGGAGGAAAAACTCAATTTATTGGCAAAAATCATGGCTTTTTCTACTGGTACTACCATGCTCCAGGGTGGAAATGGGGGTCGGGGGCATGCAGGAGGGCCAGCAAGGGAAGGTGCAAGTCAGCCATTATGGCTCCCACCAGGATAATGAAACTTCAGGGTGTGTTGATAGTACTGTTAATACTGAGGTGCAACATATTCGCTGCCCAGATAAGGCGGGGATGAGGCTCTCTAAAAAAAAAGCTAAAAACCTCACTAAAGTGAGGTTTCATCCCCGCCTTATCAAAGACGTTGTCAGGACAGGGATCCCTATGATGCTCAAGCCAAGTGGAGGCTTACCCCATCAGACACATAATTGCCATATAAGTGGGGAATGAGGAACTGTCTGAAGTGCTAAGAACTCCATAGAGAAGACGCCATAAAATAAACAGCTTCCGGGGCTAGAGAGATGGCTCAGTGGTTAAGAGCACCGAGGACCTGGGTTTGATTCCCAGCACCCACATGGCTGCTAACAACAGTCCATAACTCCAGCTCCAGGGTATCTGACACCCCCTTCTGACCTCCATGGGCACTGCATGTCACTGGTGCACCTACCTACATGCAAGCAATGCACTCATAAAATAAAAATAGTAAATAAAATAATTAAAATAAATAAATAATTACCTTTGTTAGGTCTGGCCTTCCACGATTCCAATGGACACACAGATGCCCACTTCCTCAGAAGCTGTCTATCAGTCACCTCACTTTCTCTTTACCTGACATATGGCCCAAGCCAGTAAGTAAAAGGGCCTGCCCTATCGGCTATCTTTGCTGGTAGCTGCCATGTGCCAACAGGCTTGCCAGTCCTGACCAATTCTGAAGTAAATATGTCCTCAGAGTGACCTTAAGCCCGGTGTGCCTGTCATTTATCTGAGGTTCGCACTTGTATAGATCCAATATACACCTTTTTTCTTTTTTAAAAAATTTATTATTTTTTATGAATGTACTGTCTGCATGTAGGTTGGTGCACCCATGTCATGCAATGCCACAGAGGTAAGAAAAGGGTGTCGGATTCCCCTGGAACTGGAGTTAAAGATGGTTCTTAGCCGGCATCTGGGTGCTGGGATCGAACCCAGGTCCTCTGCAAGAGCAGTCGGTGCTCTTAACCGATGAACCCCTACACCTTTTTTCTAACATATGGTGCCATACATGGCTTGCCACGTTTTGTTTTGTTTTCCTTTCTGTGATCCCACTTGGGAATTATCTCCGGAGGACTATGGTCTGCATTTTACAATGAGGTATCCCCTGTCCTCTGTCCCACACTCTCTTCCTCTGTTCTCTCCCATACTCTCTCTCTCTCTCTCTCCCTCTTTCTGCCTTCTGCCTTCCACCCAGCAAGACCAGCTGGCCCTCTCACTTGAATTGTCAAGCCTACCACTCTATTCAGGCTTTGCTCCTGGGATCTGACACTGAAACTACCCCGCACTATTGGGATGCCAAGTTTGCAGGCCTGTGGGTACCGTTCTATACTCCTGATTTAACTGAGGATGCTCCCTTCATTCTCAGAAGTGCTCATAAAGCTGAGTCTTCTTCTTTATCCTCCCTATTCCCTCCTGGAGTCCACATTGTCTGGGAGAGACTCCTTGATTTCCTCCACCATTCCACATGCTTACACCCACTCTGATCTCTCTCTCTCTCTCTCTCTCTCTCTCTCTCTCTCTCTCTCTCTCTTCCTCCCCCCAACACCTTAAGAAATTTCTGAGGGAAAGGAGCACAAAAATTTGTGTCCTACTACCAATGAAATCCAAGCTTTTTTTTTCCATTCTGAAAATTTAGTTTCAAAATTCCCGGTGCTTAACAGGGCTTCTTTTGTTTTGCCAGGACTGTTTCCACCACTTGGCTTGAACTGGAAAAAAGAAGTTAAAATATGCCTCATTGGCACATGCTATCTGTTTCCATGGCAGCAGAGATGGACCACACCCCCATTCCTTCCTCACCATCCTGATCCAACCATGTGGCTTGGGAATTCCCTAAACTAAAAACATTTAATCACATGTTCTAATCCTTTTATAATTTATTTTGTTTTGGTTTTTCATCTTGTATTATTATAAAAAAAATCAAATGAGTCTGATACTGACCCTGCCGCCTTTTAACAAGTTGAATGCATTTTTATGTCAGATTAACAAACTAATCCTAAATCTCCACTATTAGAGTTTTGCAATTTTGCAAGTGTTTTCATCTGTTTCTAAATGAAATTATTTTACATTTTAACTTTTTGTATGGGCATAGATACTGTTTTTACAGCATTATTATTTAAGTTTTTACATTATCTCCTGGCTTTTAACAAATGCGCTTTTGGGTTTCTGCTTTTGTTTGTGTGGCTTTTACCTATTTTTTAAGAGGTTATTTAGGATTTTGACCAGGCTCTCCACTTAATCAGCTTTCTCAAAAAAATTCTCATTTTATTCAGAAATCCATTTTTGTTTCTGTTCTGGATACAAACAAGCCTCTGTATCTGAGATTAAGAAGGTGTGTCCACCACACACTGGCTTCCCAGCTAGCATCCAGGACTGGCCTCAGGCAGCAAGATTTTACCCAGCTCTTTCCCTTTAAGGAGAGGACTTTGGTTTTTCCACTATCTATATATTTTTCTTTTCACCAAACAGGAGATCCCCAAACATGGCAGTAACATCTGTGATCCTGCCACACAATCCCAGCAACACACGCCCATGCTGCCTGTGCCAGATATGCTACCCTGTGTACCTATCCCACCCACACAAATGAGCCCTTTGGCAAGCACTTCTCTGCTGGAAGCCAGGCTCCTGTAGCCCACATGGTTTTTATATTTGGATGATGCTTTTAGTCTCTTCCACATTAAGGTTTTGTGTTGACCTGGAGTTAAGTTCTTTCACAGAATATTGCTCGTTAAATAACCTCAAACATGCATTGAAATTGTGAAGTACCCTGTGCATTCGCCAATCCCTATGTGGAATCAAATAGCCTTTGACAAAGGGCAGCAGAAGGCAGAGGCCCTACCGGAGATGCTCTTCTGGCCTTCTCAGTCATGCCTAAATTTTACAGGGAACTGATCTGGAGGGACGTTCACTGAGCTGTCCCTAACTCAAAGCAGCATGAACAACTTAACCAACATACTCAGCCTCATGAACCTTGCAGGGTCTTTGACATGCCCCATATCTGAAGGTATTGGCCACTCTATAGATACAGTGGTTGTCCCAGGCAGCACTATCCACCTTGGGTATGTTTTTGTAGCTCTCACTTTGAAAGGCAGGGCAACAGCCATTAATGTAGCATTTCTATTTTTAGTAATTACAGGGTTTTTTTGGGGGGAGGGTGGTCTTTTCAAGACAGGGTCTCCCTGTAGCCCCAGCTGTCCTAGAACTCACTCTGTAGACCAGGCTGGCCTTGAACTCACAAAGATCCACCTGCCTCTGCCTCCCGAGTGCTAGGATTAAAGGCACGTACCACCACACCTGGCTTAGTAATTACAGTTTTAACTCTCCAGTAGTATTTAGTCTTTAAATGTGGGGTGTCCCATTTATTCCCAGGGTGAACCATGTGGAAAACATGTGCAGGAAACTACAGTGCACAGACGCTTGTTAAGGTGTCCAAATACAGAGAAAGCTTTATTCCAAAAATGGCTGCCTTATATAGCCAGTGTGACTCACCTCCCAGGGCCAAATCCTACACCTTTGCATCATTACATCCCCCCCATGGGCATGGCCAGGGGTGTCCCATTGGTTTAGAATGCTAACCAACAACTAAATTTTTCCCACATCTCACCCTTTAAATTTTACTTTTTTTCTGATGCAGGTGAGCCCATGGGAAAGGCTAACAACACAAAGGAACCTGAGCTTTGAATAGCCATCTGCTAAAGCCTGTTTTGAGTGTCAGGTCAAG